>CM052340.1:1179280-1195334 GCA_028455595.1 Lasioglossum vierecki | reverse complement strand
TTTATTTACTGAAATCATGAGTGCACCTTAGAACAATCAACCTTCCTCTTTATAATGAACATTCACACAGCTCTTATTATGTTCGTATAAGGAAATGTAACCCAAAGGCGTAAACGCTGTTTTGCTGATGTTGCTAACCTCTAAGTTGAAAAATGGATGTTTTCATCAGCAAAACATTGGTGCACTCATGATTTCAGTAAATAAAATCGTTTTATATTAGAAAAATACATGGGAACCTGATGTTGGTTGTCTCGATTTTCCCCCTACTTTAGACGCTCATATTATTAATTACAAACATAATCTCGTTAAATCATGATGGAAATAAGCTACAATCAACCTTCCTCTTTACAATGAGCCTTCACAAAGCTCCTATTATGTCGTATATATATCGTATAAGGACAAACAACTCGATCCCGCAAACACTGTCTTACTGGTTTTTCTAATAATATTTCTAGTAATGTTCTGCCTATACCTTACCCTCTTAACAAAGCTCCAGAGAACATTTTCGTAAAAGAAAATGTCACTTCAAATGTAATCAAGAACATCTGTAGGCCGTACCTAAACGGACAGTTTTATCTCAGGTACAACATTTTTGAGACACCTTGTATACAGTAGGTGCCAGAACTACTTGTATACTCTTTTTTGAAATTGGACTCTACGGATTGGATTTTTGAGATGTTAGGTCTGAGTAATGTGTTAATAATTTCTTTAAAAAATTATTGGAGACGATACTCGTATCATTCAAAGATCAATAAAACGACTAAAAATAATCGTATATCAAGTTATAAAGGATCGTAGGAAAGGAAAAGTCGATCTTAAAATCTGTGGCCAATTCAGTGATGACATAAAATTTTCAATGTTTTTAAAGACATTTCAATTTGTTGCATTTTCGAGAAAAACTGAGACTTCACTTTCTTTAACTACCACGTTTTTGAAGTTTCGAGCTTTCTCTTTAAAACAACCTCTTAAAAGTTGTGACAGTACACCAGCTATTTCAAGTTCAATAGAGAGATTAAAAATAATCGTATATGAAATTTTAGGGAATTGTTTTAGAGAAGAAGCTTCAGAGGTGGGAATTATTTGACGAAACAAATATTTCTGTTGCTTAAAGAAAATAGTATTTTAAATAAGATACACAATTTCGAAAATGAAAATATTTCTATTTTAATCATCTGTAACTCAAAATAAAGTATTTCTATTTCAACAATTTGATCCACAAAATAAAATATTTCTATTTTAGCAATCTAACACACAAAATAAAATATTTTACTCTTTTCATTACTGTCATACTCTGAGAAACTGAATAAACATACAGCGTTATCTTATCGTTAAGTAACTCATAAATGTTTTGAATTCTAACCATAATTTTCAGCAACAATACTTAAATTTGAAATTGAAAATAAAGACAAAATACAAATATTTTCAATATTCTTCAAATAAAATGCTATTTTTAAAAACCGCATCAAATATATTATTTTATTTTCAAAAATTACTGCATCAAATAAAATATTTCATTCTCAAAGTTGTACATATACTTCAAAATAAATAGGATTAGTTATTATTTACTATTTCAAATACTATTTTCCCCAGCTCTGAGAAGCTTCTTACTCCAAGTCTATAAAAAATTCAGAGATGAGAAAAATGCAATATCGCTATTTTGTATCGCTGTTGTATTTTGAAGCTTCCCCTTTAAGACAACCCCTGGGAGACCAAGGCTAATTAGCTAATGAGGTTAATCGACTAATTTCCTCTAACTATTGTGTTGTATAGTAGATAGTATTATTTGTCAATATATAATGTCAGTAAGTATAAAAATCCACAAACATTTGCAGTAAGCGAGTATTTTTGTTCTAAGTAATTATAAATTTTTGTCCATTAAATACCGCTAGACATTAAGCTTTGTGTGTGTGTTGTTTAAAACAAAATATGAGAAATCTGTAAACAACGTTATTGTATATTTCTTATCACAGCCCTTAAAATAAATTAA
Organism: Lasioglossum vierecki; assembly: GCA_028455595.1. Classification (NCBI taxonomy): domain Eukaryota; kingdom Metazoa; phylum Arthropoda; class Insecta; order Hymenoptera; family Halictidae; genus Lasioglossum; species Lasioglossum vierecki. The sequence continues at coordinate 1,193,347 of CM052340.1, read as the reverse complement.
TAAAATTTGCATTCTCAAATCGCACGCTTCATATTCAACAACCAAATATATCGCTCCCATCGTTGTTATATTAAATTCTTTAAAGAAAGCTGTGCTCAATACATATTCCCAAAATCTTATCAAAACTAAATAACGACTGTGATATCTAGTAAAATAATTATAAATTGCTGCTATACGAACTTTCCCAACATGGAATGATTAAAGCTTCGCCGACATTTTTTCATTTTAAAATCCAAGTTGGCCGTTCGGTGAACAAACGATCAGACATTCCGTGCCTCCGGTGTATACTGCTTCGGCGTGTAACGCGATCGACCAGCCAGGAAAAATGAAAATGGAAAAGAAATGGCGGTTTTTACGGGACAAGTTGCTAAGTGTTCTCGATATACGAAAACTTGTCGGCCAACGCGAAACTAAGAGATCCCCGAAGAAAATAGTTATCGGGCATCAAAGTTGGATTATCCCGGGTGATTCGTACCAGTGCCGCGTGTTCTACAAACACTAGGCCAAGCTTACGTTCACCTACATCAGACAAGAGCAACTTCTTTCCCGCTTCACGGCTCCCACTACCAATGTACCGTTTTCCCCTACTATTAACTACTTCATATTCCCCTATCGTCAGTGTCGCCAGATCAAGACTTATGTCCCCACTCTACCTTCCTCTTCTACCACGCACAGTGGGCCGATCGAAAAATTTAGGGACATTCGACCAAAAAGTCGACTTTTCGAAATTGCAAACTAATGAATTTGTATTGCTTTGTAAGGATCTATGGACCTCGAAAATGAAGAAATTAATGAAATTGAATAAATATTTTAGTTCCAATTATCATTTAAAGTTGAGCGTTTTGAAAGTAGCATATTTCACCAGGCAGAATTGCTCAAGTTCTTTGCAATGTCCTCATCGTTTCGTACAATATTTTCTCTCAGTTTTTTTATATGATATAGAACATCTCTTCCCAATAAGAAATCATTTATTTTTTTAGTAATAACTAATAATAATATATTTAAAAAATAATGCTGAACGATACATGACAGATTAAAAAAATGTTGCATATTTGTTACAGGATATCTTTTTTTCCCCAAAACTTCCCAGGCTCTAACAAAGAAGAATATTTTCTGTAAAACTTCCTTTAAATAACCGTACAAGAATCATTTGTGATATCGACCGACTAACAACAATATAGTTGTTTAAAGCGGACAATGTCGCGGCGAGTACGGTTGCCGCGCGTTGGCGTTGTGAAGTGGCGAGGCAACCTAAGAACTCTCAAGATTGAGTATGTAAGATATATCATCTATATCATCTATATACAAGATTATGAGTATATAATCTATTAATCACAATAGATTATATGTATAATATCTAAAAACAAAAGATATTGAAAACACACTAGAAGGGATTGAGGTTCAAGTACACACACTTTTATTTATATAAAGTATCACTCCCGATTGACGTATTTTTACCATTTGTATAGGTAGTAGAGTTCATTCGAGGCTTATTTTTCCTATCTGAATTCGATAAAAAGTTAAAAACAATATCGATTCTGAGTTACGGAGGTATTCACACTGTGCGTCGCTGGCAGAGTGTTAATCTTCGATACATTGAATTTGGATTTATCTTGCAAATTATAAAAGGATTTTTTTCTTTGATCGTCGCTGCGTTGTTTAGATTTTTTCCCTGTTCTTTACTTTGTCATTTGGACTTCATGAATTGTATTGAAGTAAGTTTAAAAGAATGGAAAGAAGTTTGTTTTACGTTGAGTTACGCAATAGGAAAGGCGATGAGAGCAAAGAATAGGATAGGTATAGCGTAATTAAAGCTGATAGGGCGCGATTAGGGTATATTTAAAGTTTAATCATTGTAAAGATAGTTTTAAGAAGAGTTAAATAAAGGAAGAGTTAAATAAAGTCGGACAAATCCGACTAAGAGAGGAATCGTCTCCGACGTAAACTGTAGATTGGTGACTATACTTCACATCGTGTTTCCCCGTTTATGTAGCTCCGAAACTTTGCCCTCATTTACATTTTTGCAAAGTTCGAAAATATTATACACATGCTGCCACGAAGTTATCGGGTATATACCGAATGCATATTTAACTGCACAGGGCACGATTAGCGACCGTTTAACGAGAAACGAGTTAGAAGCAAAAATGAAGTTAAACGGCGTTCGCGTGTTACCGAAACTATGCGCCCCGTAAAATCTGCATTTCGTGGCTAGATTATTCCCTACGCGAATATGTGTGCATTTCATTTTATTTTAGCCTTAAAAGTTAATAGTCCCTTATGAGAACGTTGTTTATCCTGTAATGAGTTTACAACTATTTTTGCGTTGCTGTATTCTGTTCAATTTCTATGTAACGTTAAAGTCAGACAATTCTTGTGCCAGCGATTAGGAAAGCAGTCTAAATGAAAATTCTGACTAAATTGATCTTTTCACTACTTATAATATATAATAGAAATAAAATTTTATGCCTCGTATTATCTTGGTACAGTATATTGCAGCAATAGACTCTGGTTTAATGAAAATTACTGAGCAAAACAACTTGCAAGCTTCAACTAGGATCAAAGTAATAAATAAAATTTTGAATTATACCACATACTCACACATGTCTAATAATGTGTTGTTATTTAAAACTGAAATCAAAGAACTGAAACTTTTTCTAAGTGAAAATAAGAATCTATTACTACTTAAATGTGATATATATGTGTGTGTGTGTGTGTGTGTGTGTGTGTGTGTGTGTGTGTGTGTGTGTTGCTGAAGTGTTATATATGTTAAATGATACCAATACATATAAAATTAGTAAATTTCAATATACAAGTACTTATGAGAAGGAAGCTAACATTAAATAACTTAAACATACGATCGACAAAAAGAAAAGTTACTACAGTATATTTTTGTTATCAAATCAGACGCTGGTTTGTATCAGCTTTCGTTAACTTTACTATGCAATTAAAGTAAAATTTTGTTGTTATGTACTAAATATGGTATCTCAATATATGTACAGTTTTTGATCGTCATGAACAACATTGTAATGTGCTAAATTAGTAATTTTGTGATCCCCGGATATTGAAGTTACTCATTGTACTTATTAGATCGTGAAACTCGTTAACACTGTCTATTTTCCTACATAAATTGTATATTTACTAATCAAATAAATCATAATTATATCTTAAATAATTATATATCCATCATTATTTACTATTTGTTGCCAGTAATCACGGTAACTCGAATACGATGCGCATCATTAAAATGATAAATGCATTATTGCATTTCGTTCCTGGGAACAGAAATTATTTATCATTCAACATTTAAACTACATCAATTATAACTAACGAGAAGAACCATTTCTGCCCACTTGTGTTTGTAAACCGTGTTACACGATTCATTTGTAAATGGAGCTTCTATGAAAAATGTGTAAGTAAATGGAAAACATTAAAAAGAATGAGTCGGATTGTTTCAACGCGGGTTCACTTAATCAATTAGAAAATGTGTTTCACGTAGAAAATGCGTCTTAAACGAAAGATGTTAATGAATGCGAAACGCGTGGAGCAGATTGTATTATCTGTGAAAGCACGTAGAAAAAGGCTTCTTAGAGTATCGGGTAAACAAGTTAAACTTCCTGAAAAATTCTACGATCTTCTTCGATTCTGCATCGATAGCAATACTGGCGTTTCGAAAGGCAGTAGTGGATTAGATAAATAGAAACGGACACTTGACGGGTAATGTGCGGTAATAAAAGTCGTACTTTCATTTCACAGAGTGTACAGACTTCGGACAAACGTGATCCGGGTTCAAATATCGTAACAAGATATTTAATGTTCAAATATTTTATGTAAGTACTCTTCGGGAAAAGTTGCAACGGATTAAAGAACGCGAATGAATGGGAAATAACAGAGCGATGAAAGTAGTCGGAGTTCAAATTGCAAAAAAATTTTTAAGGTTCCAAAATGCACTGAATTTGAACTGTATCAGCTTAAAATGTGATTTCAAAAGATAATAATGGTAAACGGGTTATTATACTTATACTTCCATTAAGAAGTATTACTTGAGATTACAAGAAACGCTACTTTGTTTACAGTTAACAATTTTTTATAATTACAATTTTACAAACCGCGTGTCGAAGAGTGAAAACTTTAATCTTCACAAATAAAAAATAACGCGAAACTTAAAATGACATCTCTTAATGGAAGATCCTTATAAGAGGAAGTTACTCTGAAAAAATATGCTGGGAATTGCTACAATAGATTAACAGTAATATGAAATCAAATTAAATATGTATATATTTAATTTAAATAAAATCCAAATTGACAAATTAACTTGTTTACTCCCTGTGGTGTGTAACTTTAAACGATTTGCGCTAAATCACACTTTTACCTTGGCGTTAACCGATCCAATTACCCCTGTTGTTCCGATTGCGATAAAGTGCATGGAAACACGTTCTACGCTGTGGTTAAGTGAGCACCGTCTAATTTTCGGTTTCTATACACAAAAGCTCGTCATTCACGTCGACAATTGGATACGAGGTGGTTATTCGAAGACTTTCGAAACAAACATTATTCAATCAACTATCTAATAGAAATCACTAAACTTGAATTTTTTAATTACGATAAAAATTCGAAGAGAGTAATTTTATAAGAAAATATATGTGCGCTAAAAATTCCGTGTACTCATTATTTTTTAATTAATTAAATGCGTCCATTTTGTCTTTTCAAGTTAGTTGTCGAATCTAGTTGTTTAAAATATTCAGTTTTTTAGAATTGGCTTCAACAAAAATCACCTTTTTTGTGTAATTTAATAATTAAGACAATTATTATTAGATAAAACTCCAAAAAGCGTATTTAATACCATAAACAATGTGTTGCAGGAACAGAATTTGGAACAGCTTTGGTAAACAGATTTGGAAAATGTTGCTAGTTTTAAGTTTAGAATTAGATATTAATTCAATTTTTCAGCAAATACTATTTAAATATATAATAGAAAGATATGTAATCCCTTAAAGGAAAAACTAAATGTCCGGAACCATTTGAATCATAAAAATGCCTACATAAATGGCACAGTTTCCATGAAATTTCTTTCCACGAGAATCTGAACTCCAGGAATGCAACCATAAATTCTAAGAGCTTGCGATGTACACTTGACCTTTGGTTATGCTTTCCTAGTTTTATGTTTCACTAGCTTTACCAAAATTACTAAACTAATCCAGCTCTAATGTAACGAAGGAGAGACCTCTACATATATGGTGAAATGTGAACATGAGGTATAGCAGATGCAATTTCACTCTTCATAAGCATAGAACTGAAAAGTGTAACATAAAACTCATCTTCTAAATTTCATACATAAAAACTAAAAGAAAAAGAAAAACTAAAACAAAAAGTCTGTTAGAGATTTGCTCGTTTTTGCTTCGTTTTGGAGAAAATCGCAAAAAAAAAAACGAAACAAAACAAGTTTTTATGTTTGTACTTATTTATTTACATTTTATTCACGTTATCATCTATTTAATGTAGATATTGTTCAAAATGTTTCCCTCTTGCAGCAATGCGAGCATTAAATCTAGCACTGACTTGATAAATTGTAACTAGACATTGTTCTGGTGATATTTGGTACGCTGCATCTATGACTCGGTCTCTTAATTGCTCTCTTGAATTGATTGACACCGAATAAACTTTCTGCTTTAAGGTTCCCCATACGAAGAAATCCATGGGTGTCATTAACTACATTAAATAGATGATAACATAAATAAAATGTAAATAAATAAGTACAAAAATGAAAACTTGTTTTGTTTCTTTGATTGCGAATTTCTCCAAAACGAAGCAAAAACGAGCAAATCTCTAAAAAAATTTTGTCTTAGTTTTTCGGTTCCCTACACGTTCCTGAAGTTTTGCCATTTAAATTCAGGACACCCTGTATATACAGGGGTGCGGTATCTAAAACAGTTCGCCTGAATAACTCGCTTGCTTTTGAAGATATAAAAAAAGGATCAGACCAAACTTACTTGATATCGAGGGGCTCGTAATCTGATGTCATTAATTTTTTTATAGGTGGAGACGTCAAGGAGATATGAAGGTCAACTCTGTTTTTTTTAAATGGAACGGTATCGTTTTTTATTCACATTCTGATAGTGTATTTCAAGACGAATACAATGACCTATTATGAAGGTCATTCAAGGTCACGTCTTTTAAGATTCTCTCGTATTTATGACTATTTAGTGTGCCATCTATGAAATATGGACCAATTATTTTATTATGAAGAAGGCCGCACCAGCATACAATGTGATGGTATGTCTATTTATGTTCTGCGACCCTTACCAATACTTAGAAGAACAGTATGCCAACAACCAGAGAAGACATAAAAGTATTTTTGAAGAGGGCTTTGAGATATTTTATTTTCTATTGCAGTTGATGCAATAGTCGCACATAGTATGTTTACTATTTACTGCAAGTTTCAACCGTGATAAACGTTATTCTATTTTCATATTCTAAATCTTACACGTTTTCTCTGTCTGTGACCGCGAATGACCTTGGAATAATTACAGTCACTGAATTCCTAATGAAAGGGACTATCATTGCAGGTGTTTAAAAAAGGGTGGTTCCATTTTAAAAAGTCAAGGTGACCTTGATGTCTCTAAAAAAATTACATAAAAACAAAATTTTTTTGCACTGTACCATTCAACTTGGTCCTTACCAATCTTACGTATCTTTAGAAACAACAAAGATATTTGAGGTGCAAACGTTAGGTGACTCGCCCTGTATACATTAGAGAAAATATTAATTCGAAAAACTTGTTTGATTAATGTTAATTACATTATAAAATATGTTTGTATTATATTTTCGTAAATTGTTTCACGGCATGAACGTCTTTTTGTTGTTATCGTGAAACGAATATTTTTAGACATACAGTGGATGCAAGAAGTATTTAAATATTAAATATTTGAACACTGCACTGAACGTGTCCTGTTGGGGGTGAATGGGTTAAAAGCATTTTTTTATCATAATGAAAGGAAACTTACTATTTTAATTGCCACTGCTTCTCCGTAACTAATATGACCTGGTTCTTTGAAACTAAGGATGTGTGGGATCTGCCTGTAGAGAAATCTGGAATACGCCCAAAATATGTTCTCCGGCTTTCTCATCCTGCCAGGTTCATTCACAACTCTGCACGCACACTTCTAAAGGGTAATATTAGAACTTTAATATCGTACTACATTCACTTTAAAATGTGAGAAAATTAAACATCGTCATATTCTCGTGAAATTATAATGTTTGCGAACGTTCAAACTTCTTTTCTAGATCGTTGGTAAACTGCAGGTTTTATACATTTATAATAACAATGAATAGGTCAAAAAAACTCTGAAGACATGAAAAGAATTTAAGACTACTGTTGAACTATTTTCGATTTGTACGAATTTTTCAAAGAAAATAGGCATTAATTTATTTACCCTCTTTACAGTTGTCAGGAACAAATAACCTAAACGATTCCTTTTTCTTTCTAAGGTTCATGAGAAAAAAATTCCCGTTTAGTTTTGCAAAAAAATGGTGCAAGTTGGTGATATTTTTGTAAGAGTTGCCGTGTTTTAATATTTTTCTGTAAAGATAGTGTACATCAAATATTTTTGCGATCTCGTCCAATAATAGTAACCCCTTCAGCCTCTACAGCTGTAGACAGGTCAGATTCTTTGCAATCCCCTGACACCTCACTTTCAAAATACTGGTGCCATTTCCTCCCTAAGTTTTTTCGACCCAAGACTTAGAAACTAGATTTATGTTTTTTAATGATAAAAATGTTTACCAAGACCGTCATGGTTAACATATAGAATGAGAGAATCGAGGAAATAATAGATACTCCAAAATAATTGTTCTATGTACTTTACTTAAAAATGTTACTTAAATATTTTAAAATATTAAAAAATATTATTAAACTCACATGAGCAACCCATATAATAAAAAATTGGAAAAATAAAGTTAGATAGAAAGGAAAAAAATACTAACTACAGGATTCGAACCAAGCATATCCGTTTGCTAGTCCGACGATTTAACCGCGGCGCTAACCGATGATGTTGAAATCAATTCGAACATTTGAGTATACAATTTGTTTTTCTCTTGTTCGGGTTTACGACTAAAATAAGAGTGGAGAATTGTTCACGAACACACTTTATTCTAAAGTCGATAGACTCGTCACTACTAGCTTAATTTATGTATTTACAATGTTTAGATAACTGTATTCACTATAAAATAAAGACTTAAACTAACTTATACTAATGATTAATAAAATTAGTTAGTAAAGATATTAGAAGATAAAGAAACCGGTCAACCGACGCGCGACGTTTCAGTACAGATAACAGAGATATCGTCTCTAGCGAGGGATCGGTACGATTCGAAGATTTCGAAGGCGAGCAAACGGTTTTCTAGTTGCCGTAACGATGATACAGCGATTTTTTCGGAGAGCCAATAAGGACGCTCTCTGCGAGTCGATAATCGATACGATCGCGTTGACCTATCGGCAACTAGAAACTCAGCGACCATCGATCTAGCTGCTACGCTAGAGCCGGCTATTGGCTGGGCTGCGCGGTAGATCGAACGTTACGATCTATCGAACAGCTCGGCCAATCCCGAACATCTCTCAAATCACATTTTTCAAAATGACTTATTATACAGAATCAGTAAAGCCAACTTTCCTCTAAATAGCAGAAACGTCGAAAAAATTCGGTTTTTATTGTTTTTGACAGCGATGTCCCACAACAAAAAATCTAATAAAAATTGACAACACTGCCTGTTATGGTAGTTCATCAGGGAATCATAAAACTGGAATGGCATGTTTTCACATTTTTAAGAAAAAAATATTTTTCCGATTTGTTTGAGGTTTTTCATTTTTCACGACCACACTTTGCAACCAAAAAATCTGAAAAAATTCTCAAAAATCCGCCTTGAGATCCAACATATGTCACATTTTTTCAGATTTTTAGAACGCATTTAAAACCGGGAAATGCGCGAAAAAGCGCAAAATTAATTTTACCCTGTAACTACCCCCATGGGCAAGCTAGAGGGTTGAAATTTTGCTGAAATGGGTTTTTTCTGGGTCAGCTTTCGAATGGTTCTATAACCGTTCAAAAATGTGTAAGGGCAGTTTTGACCATCTTAATCGGCTAGGCCCTTTCTATCCGAATTGCGGCAAACTTGAGTTTTCACAGAAATTGTTTTTTTCTTTTTTAATATGTTCAACACGTTGAAAATCATACGATAACATTTATTAGATTCTTCTAACTTTCACTTTCAAAAAGTTGCAACATAGTTTATGCAATACCATGTAAGAGTTGCAATCAGACATACATTGGACAGACGTCACGAATTTTAGACACACGGATCACTGAACACAAACGAAATATCTTTTGCCTCCAACGCAACATACCGCTCTGACGAAACATTCAATCGAGTTTGAACATATATTTGATTTTAAAAATGCGAAGATTGTAGCAGAGTAACATACATCAAAGATTACTATTGAAAACTATCTACATGCGTAAACAACAAAGCGCAAATCTCAGATACGAAACACTTAAGATCATAAATACAGTATTTTATGCGTAAATGTCCTAAAAGTCTAAGCCATAAAAGTCCCTGATCTATCCCCACTACTGCAGGGTATACCCCCTTGAGGGGCCAAGAAGCTGGAGAGGCCTCGGTCGCCGAGAAATATATCATGCGGCGGCTCGGGTGTCTTGGTGAGACTGCCTAATCAGAATTTCCAACTTCCTTATTTTTCATTATTTTTTTATGGAACTTTAAATTCCATATTTGTGGCATTTTTCTGATTAAAATCATACCGAATATGATATAATTCCGATGATATTTACTTGTGTAATTTACTTGTGTAGTTGTCTATTACACAAGTAAATATCATCGGAATTATATCATATTTGGTTTGATTTTAATCAGAAAAATGCCACAAATATGGAACTTCAAGTTCCATAAAAAAATAATGAAAAATAAGGAAGTTGGAAATTCTGATCACATTGTGTTTACACTTGGGTGTTTATCTCGGCGACCAAGGCTTCTCGAGTTCGGCTGTCCTTCTCTACGTTCGGCAGCAGTCAAAGAATAGTGTCCCTGATGCATATATGTCCCTCGGCAGACCCGTGCTGGGGACTTATGTACATAAAATACTGTACTACGCAGCATTACTTAACCAGTAATGTTTGTATCATGGAGTTTCCTTTCATATGAGTTCCAAGAATTGTTCTCTTCCATCAAATAAACACTCAGTGTTTTAGAATTATTGTGTCAAACAATTTGAATGTTAATTGTTTGCCATAACAACAAATGGTATATTAGCGGAAATGTTTCTAGCATCGATCTAAGAACTTTCGATCACGGTGTCTGATGGGCTATTTCGTCAATATACGTCGTTCCTTTGTTTTTGTACTTTGTTTTGTACATGTAGCAAGTATGGTGAAAAATTGTTTTATAGTTATTATTGATTTTTTAAAACACTTAGTACAACATTCAGTATTTGTCCGACGCAAAATTCTCTTGAAGATGATCCAGAGTCGGATCGAGACGTTGAGAAAAATTTTATAAATTGCAAAATTGCTTTGTTTCGATTTTTTGATCGAACCTGTGCGCCGATATCATAAACTAGTTTCTTCTAATTCTTCTAAAGTATCTAACGATTTAAAATAGCAGCTACTCACACACATTCGTTTAACCGGCGAAACTTCCGTTTATGGTCCATCTCAGAATTCGATGAAATTTTGAAAATAGGTTCTGTTTTGACTAAAATGACGATTGCCAAAAGGATTTTTGGCGACTCGAAAAAAAATTTTTATCCTTTCAATGTCGCACTCTACCTTACCGACTTATCGATTTTTTATTTTATATAGAATATCTTCAATTAATTGTAAAAATGGATCTTCACCAGCCTAGTTCACCTCATAGCACCATAAAAATTCACACATATGATCTACATATAAGCGAATCCTCTTTAATTTAGAGTGATACATACATAAGGTAATCTTTCAATTTTTAAAGACTACTCCTGGATTTTCGTATGCGCCCCCAGCACGACCTAACCCTAACCTAACCACAACTCATTCTAATCGCATAAATAGTAATATAACTAAATAATAAATAAACTTTCATAAAGTACAAAGTCGGTAAAGTAGAGCGCGACATTGAAATGATAATAAATTTTTTTTCGAGTCGCCAAAAATCCTTCTGGCAATCGTCATTTTAGTAAACAAAGAACCTATTTTCAAAATTTCATCGAATTCTGAGATGGACCATAAACGGAAGAACAGCCCATTAATGCATAATATGCAGAGTCTAATCACAAGTATTAAAAATTAAAATAATTCGACATTTCTGTATACACTGATGATTCAAGTAGAAATCGAAGCGGCTCGTGGCTACACGCGAACATGCGCCAAACGCGACAAGCGAACGTAGATGTTCGTTATTAAATTCATTTTATACAATTGAAAAACCGAGTTAGACCGTTACCCAGTCCCAATCCTACATTCATTTCAAAGAAATGTTCAGGAAATAACAAAATGCTGCAAAAGTCTTATTATTTCAGTGTTCATGAGAAATGTACGTGCGTGTACGAGAAAAAGGCGACTTCATGCGCGCTTCCAATCTGACATAAACAACAATCATTTGGAGGAGTAAACGACGTATATCGGTGAAATGCTTGTTGGAACGAAACCAACGATGTTTTCCCGCCCTTTTCGCCGAAGAAAGGCGAAGACCTCAGTAGTCTCAGCGCCGATGCTCGCAATCTTATTATCCTAAGACGCGACACGGCTCATTCCCCGAAGGTTCGGCACAAAAAGTTCTGAACGAAAAACTCTTAGGCGAAATATCTGCGTGCTCGGAAGGAAAAAAAGGATACCGTGACAGATAATCAAATGTGTTCCCGAAAAAGTTTCGCGCACAGGTCTTCCCGAGTAAAACTTTTTTCATTTGACGTAATGCAGCAGCCCCAGTGGCGCTTGTACTCGGGCTTGCCTTAATTTTCAAAGATAAGGCCTCGCCCAGGCCAAAGTTTCGTCAAAAATCGAGTTTGGGTTGGTATGTTGTTGTCGTGTCTGTTTTTTACCTTCATACATATGAGGTCCTTAGAGGATCAATTGCAACCAGAGAACATACGTTCGAGCCAATCAAAGAGCTGAAAGCAGGAGAGAACATACACGATCGTTGGTTCCTCGGGCAAGAACAATCGCTGCTACGTTTCTTTCACGACAAAACATCTGTTATCTCTTCATCTGGTACAAACTCGAACAAATTGCGAGCGTTTATGCTCGCTCGTAAATGAACTACAGGGCAAACTCCGCTGGCACGCCGTGTCACCAGCGTGACGAAGCAAATTTTATTAATCTTGCTGGACGCGTGTAATAAAGCGAAATTAATTGACCAAGAGCCGTGGGGATTCAAGAAATTTCAGCACCGCTGGTTGTTCTCGTTTTTTTTTTGTACTGTACTCTAACCTCTGAAGGTAATTGGTGCATTGTCCGAGTTACTCCTGTACTTCTTTTCATGTGTCATATTATGAAAGGTCATCGAATCGGAGCTACATATGTTTAACCCTTTACACACGGAGCTATTTTAACTTGAAAATCAAACGTTTCTTCTGTCCTAGAATATTTCTATTAGTTGGAAATTTATAAAGTCAATAAGCCCTCTTGAGCCTTTTCTTATGAGACTGAGTTTTTTTTACGTACGAGAGTTCGCGTCTAAATTCTGTCTGTGTCCAACCGCCACTATTGTAATACATGTATCACTACACTAATAAATAAAACTATATTAATTATTAAACAGTGCAACACAGAAATATTGTTCATTGTGATTATAAACTAAGAGTTTAGCTAACAAGCTGCATGTAACATTATTTTTTTCCCATACCATTTTAAGGTAGATATCAAATTGATAGAATGTCTCATATAACACTTAAAGTAATTAGTTACTGATTAGATAGAGACATGTATAATAATGTAAACAATATTATAGGAATTAAGTCGTAATTAGAAATAACACGTCCGTAAACACGATAGTTTAACGTTTAATTACAATTATCTTGAATACAATTAATTAAATTGTCTCATTTAAATCTCCGTCTGAGATCAAACACGTCTTTTTTATTCAATACGTCGAACCAGAATAATGAATAACGCAAATTATAAAATATGAAGAACGCAAAATAAATCAATAAGTAACTAATATCGGATCGTCGCACGCAATGGAAAAAATCAAAATAATCATGGTTCGATCCCAATCTAATTATCCAACAAAATCATCAGTAAGTGAGGAATGTGTATGTAAAAAGTAGTATCTAAAAAAAATTAATAGGGGATCAGTAACAACCAAGAGTTTATTGTAGTATAAATACTAAAAAATTAAATTGCCCGTGCCCTAATTGCTCTTTTAGGTTTGTTTTTGTTTTAAACTGTTTCTTACAACTTAGGTAAGGAGAATTTGACCAAAGGTATGCACAATTTTAACTGGCAATTTAGGAATTGCGTTTTTCCCATAAAATGCAATTTACAAAAAAAACGGTTCAAAACATCCTATAATTTTGGCTGTTCCGTATCAACAAGATGTTACTACAACAATATATATATTGCTATATAATTTTTTTCTGCGATAAATTGCAAGATTCGATGTTATTTAATTTTTGTTATAGAAATGCAATCGTAATCGCGATTTGGTTGAAGTAAATAATTATGCATTACAATAGATATAATTAAATTTAACCATATAATTAAAAAATATTTACAACAAAAGTTGTACAGTATACAGTTGACAACAAATTGCAATATCAAATAATCATAAAACTCTTTATTAAAAAAAAATTAGAATAAACTTTTTTTACTAATGGAACTTTATATTTTTGGTGCATTAATCGATGCATTCTTGTATTCCCTTTAAAAAATTATTAAGGTACTTAGATTAAAAATTTATTAGTTTGGAAGTTATGATTTTTGTCTCGAATGTCCATTTACATGCCGCACTGTGCGTCGCGTCGTTATACAGTATTTTATGCGTAAATGTCCCAAAAGTCTGAGCCATAAAAGTCCCTGATCT
>CM052340.1:1159496-1179180 GCA_028455595.1 Lasioglossum vierecki | reverse complement strand
GTTAAGTGTAGTAAAGACAGAAACGGAAATAATGTACTCTCTAAACCAATACGTTCTAGGATCAATAATAAACAATGATGTTAAAGTTAATTTCAAGGTCATAGTATACTGGCCATTGAACTCGTCTTGACATAAACAATAATATTTTGTACTGCTAAATATGTGGTGAATTCCAATTTTATTTCAAACATTATCTGGCTGCCGGAGGTGTTCGAATCGTCGTGGCGACAAATACGTGGGATGCCCTGTATATTTCTATTATTAACTTTATCAAATGAAAATTGTTTACGCATGAATTACACAGAGCAACAGCGTTATTATTTTTTAAATCATTTTATAAGCTGAGCCTAATGCATCGATGTTCTCGAATTCTTTCAATTCGTCAATTGTGTCAAAATGCACCTACTCGTTTTTGTCATAAATGCATAAAATCCTGAAAGAAGTAGATGCCATTTTAATTCTTCAATTTATAGTTTCATTATAAAGTTATTATTCAACACTCACAGGATATTATTTTACGAGCATCCGTGCCAACTAATAATTGATTACCCTTTAGGGAACAAAATTTTGCCGAATAGTTGAATAAGAGAATTCATTTAAATATTTCATAAAGTTCAATTAGAGTAGAATGAATAAATTTAAATGAATGAAAGATTTCGAGGGTAAAGTAGTGATGGTAAACATTGATCGCAGACGTCCAACGCACATTTGGACTTATAATTCACACGGTCCAGAGATTGTGTGTGCGTGACTACGTTATGAAAGTGTCGAGCCATTACAATTTGCATCGTCCCATTAGAACGAAAACGTTAACTCCTCGTTTACGCGTTGTGGCTGATTAAAACCAGCCCTACCCACTACGAAGTTGTAGATTCGGACCATAAAGCGATTTACAGCCACAGAGATCGTGACATCCGCCGTGTCAAATTGAAACAACAGCGTTTCCGCGTGTAATAAAAATTTGTGTCCTCTAATTCGATAAAAGTGAAAAGTTGTAACGGATACTGATCACTAGACTACGGATCTTTAAAAGCGTCCATAGTAAAATTCTCCCGTATGAAAATCATTAAGGGGAGAAATCATATACAATTCGATTTCTATGTCTTGTAATCAAAAGTGGGAATTATTTGGCGAAACAAATAATTCAAATACTATTTAATATTTTTGACTTTATTTTGCTTAAAGAAAATAGTATTTTAAATAAGATATACAATTTCGAAAACAAAAAATTTCTTTTTTAACAATCGGAACCACAAAATAAAATATTTCTATTTTAACAACAAGAAGCACAAAATAAAATATTTCTATTTAAATAATCTGAAACACAAAATAGAATATTGTGTTTTTTGCGGATTTATACCTCGTCTTAGCAATAAATTAAAGAAGAAATGGTACTTGATATAAGAAACTATATCATTTGCCACATTTTCGTTTTATTCAATAATAACTATTTCTACTCATAAATCTATTGAATGCGAACCATTATTTTTAGCAATAATATTTACAATTGCAATTGAAAATAAAGACAGAGTCTAAATATTTTAAATATTCTTCAAATAAAATACTATTTTTAAAAATTACTGCCTCAAATAAAATATTTTATTTTCAAAATTGCAGATACTTTAAAATAAATAGGATTATATATTATTTATTATTTAACATACTATTTTGCTCAGCTCTGCTTGTAATCGACGCAGACAATTTTTATTTCGCACAAAGATTCGCAGTCTACTGATCATTATTAAATTTCACGGTTCAAATATTTCATACAAAATTCGTAAGAGCCGATTTTTTAAAACTATTGTTGTGAAATTCGTCATTTTTTACGGGTTATTTCAAATTTAAGATTGTCATTTTTAACGTATCTTGACGAGTTTCAAAAAAAAATCTTTGAATGCCCAGACACCATTTTATTTTATACAAGTGACTGTCTTGAATATTTTATGTCACAATTTTTATTATATTTAAATCGCTTTACACATTTTGATGCATAAATGCTATGAGCATAAAAGGACATTCATTCGCGAGTAACGCGATATTTTACAAAATAATACTGTCACTCATATGCGAGTGACACGGAAGGTGTGAACCATGTTGAAGTCGTACATATACGAGTGACATGAAATATCACTTAATTTTATGTTGCGTTGAAAGTTTAAACGACGGACAGATTAAAAATTATTAACTGTAAATGCCGCGCATTTTACAAACAAAGTGATGCACAAATCGGAAATTAAAAACTATAATAAATTTTAAAAAACTGAAACTGATGTTCGACAGTATAAAGTCCTATAATAATTGTTCTACGCAACATTTTAATTTGTAGAATCAATTCTACAACGAAAAAACTATATTTACTAAATTCAAACAGAAGACAGAAACAAATAGTATGAAATAAATTCTGCAATCAAAATATCATATTTGCCAAACGTTCTCGTAATCAACGAAAAATAACTTGATTCGAAAATTCAAATATGTTATTCTACTGCAAAATGAAGAATATGTGCCCAATTTTAGGGAAATAACGATAATAACATTACTAATCATTAAAAATTTCGGTCCACACGCATTTACGTAACTCACGTTCGCATTAATTACCCTTTTAATAGGCTTTTCCATAGTTTTAAAGTTCCAATCTTTTATATATATGTTAATTGCGTATCTATATCAATAAGATATGAAACTTTGCGGTAACGACTGTAGTAGATTCTGAATTATTTACAATGTTACTTTCTCCTCCTGCTACTTTTTATTTCATTCCACCGTATGTTTGTAACATGAATTCAAAATGAAAGGAAGATAGTCAAAAACAAATTGTATATAATACATCGTTTTAATTGGTTATAGGTTATTGATTTGTTCTGGTATTTGCTGTGTACAAGTTTCACTCAATTTCTTTGACCGTTCCGGCGGAAGATCAACCAGGAATTTAATCTTAACGAAAACAAGATCGCTACTTTGACAAGTATTTCATTTAAGCGATGCCAAAGAGTAATGCCAAAGTAATGAATGAACGCCGCAATACCGACATTTTGCCATTGGAACGAAAGAATCGTTTATGTACGACAGAAGGATTTCCGATAAAATGGCATTCTTGACGAAAGAAAATTCTATTATGTCGATGAAGTTTCGCGCGACAGTAACTGTGTTTCGGGGCCATTCGGAAATACTTTTAAAAAGTTTCAAAGAGCGAAATTAATGACCAATGAAAAACGACTGAAATGTATCGCGACACGCATATTTGAGCAGCATTGAGCCAAGAGCATGAGGAGACAGAGCCCAAAAACGAATAGAGTCAGAAATGCTAAAAGTGGGCCCCTGATTTTTTCAAGGGTAAAGTGGAAGAAAAAAGATCAAAGCAATCATTACAAATTATCGAAACATATACAATGTAAATTATGATAATCGTAATACTTGAATTATACAGCATATTTCTCCAAAAGTATAGTCCAATTGTAAGTCTGGCCTGTCCAGCTTCTTCGTGGCGAGCGAACATAATCTCGTTAAATCATGATGGAAAAAAGCTACAGTCAACCTACCTCTTTACAATGAGCCTTCACAAAGCTCCTCTTATGCTCGTATAAGGACAAACAACTCGATCCCGCAAACACTGTCTTACTGGTTTTTCTAGTAATATTTCTAGTAATATTCTGTCTATACCTTACCCTCTTAAGCACTAACCTGAGCCACTACACACACAACTGCTATACATTTTTACTACGATGTGCGATCTTCGATCGAGTCAAATACAATAATGTCTCTATCAGAGCGACAATGCTGCGCACGATTGATGCGACGAAGTCATCCCCCCCCCCCCCCCCCAACTTAGTAATGTGATCTCTGCTCGGTATATCGGTGTGAACCACGAATAACGCGACGCGAAGAGTCGCAGTCGCCGAGTAGAAAAGAAATAGACACGGACAGTTGCCGTTGCCGGCACAGTGGCTCGCGTGTGGCTTCTATTTACACGCGCTGTCCTTCTCTATGTTCGGCTCGCCCTTTATAGATAAAAAAATAGCGTCTGCGCACGGTTTCTACGACCAAATCTCCCGGAGGCTGTCGCTCTAATAGAAACATTACTGTATCGAGAGATCGCTGTATTGAAAGGACCTTAGCGGAGCGAAGAAGTGGGAGAACGAGTCAAACGTGGCTCGCGGGCCACGAGTTCGACAAACCTGATCTAGAAGGTAAAAGAAAATATTTCAATGTTTAAGACAATAAATAATTCCTATTTCTCAACTCTGTATATTTACACTATAGCTCAAAAATATATAGTCACTTGTTATATAAATACTGAACCTGACGTTTGAAATGTTCATAACTCTTACCATGAAAACAATTAAGGTTAAAAGATAAAAAAAGATGTTTTCAAGTTTGTGTTTTTGTTTCTCAAGGATGTGACTATTACAGTTATATAAAGTAAATAGTTGATATAGAATTAAAGAAGAGACAACCTTTGAATAAGTTGTTAGGTAACTTCAAAAGATAATTTTTTTTCTGTTAGTTTTGTATGAACGTGGTTGAAATACCAGAATTACATTTCAACAATGCCATTTCAGCAATTCCACACTGCACCTGGCTTACTCTCTTAACAAGTTTTCCACTGCTTGAGAAATCAACGGTTTCCTCGTCGGTGTTTGCAGTCATAAAAGAATACGTTAATTTTTACACACATGCGTATTGTTAGGATTACGGTAGTTCTTCAAATCTGGAAAGTGCGTTTTAATCAATGTTTGCCGACAGCATAATATCATGCTTTTCTTTCTTCAATGAAAGCTTTCAATGTTACAACAATAATTTCCGAATGGACGTACCGCCATTTTCATAAACAACCGATTCAATTCAAAGATATTAAAATATTTAAATGCAAAGCGTGCTGTTTTCAACGATTAAATGTTTCGTTACCTTTGATGAAACAAACCGTGTCACATTTAATTAGTAAAAATATGGAATGGATTGAAATAATGTATCGTACCGTACGTGTCCAAAGGAAAACTTTAAACAAATTCACATTAAAATGTTGCCACACAAATGGTACATTTGTAATAAATTAATATACATAATTATTAAAAAAATGATTGACATCACGAACTTTTTGGCATACGAATGTTCATTCTTTCGTTATATTGTAGCTCTTTTAATGTAATAATTAAATTGCTGTAGTGTAAAACATACATGTTTGCTTAATCTGAAAAAATTTGTCCACACAAGTGAAATATGAACTTTGTTATGAAGCTCATCTTTATTTAATATTTGATTTGTACGACATTTTCAACATTCTTTTAGGCTGTAAATACCTAAACATGCACAGTCCTGCAGCCACCAATTAACTTGAGTGGACTGTCTAACAACGAACACTTTGTTACTATCCTGTTAATTGGTAGGATTCCGTTAAAACACATTAAACGATCGTTTTAAAACACCCAGGGAAATGCTTTTATTCTCAGCCCGACTCTGATTCATTTCCCGTGATTCCACCCTGATCCTGATCGTTTTCCTATGGAGTTTATTTAAAACCCATTAACTTGGACCTCAATTCTTCTTCCCTTCGTGATTTCGCGGTATCGTGACACGTTTTTGCAATCTCGAATTCGACCATCGATAGTCGAACCGTTCTTCTTTTCAGGTGTTGATCAATAAGCATTCAACAAACAAACACCGCAACAAGATCCTGTGTATACCACTGCGATGAAATAAAATTGCGAAAATCTTCGTAGCCCCCATGGAAAAACTGATTCGTTGTATCGAATTCAATGAGAGGGCTGGAAAAATCTTATTCTATGTTTCAGACGAAAAGCGTGAAATTTAAATGACAGAGAAAGATTTCTGTTTAATGTGTCTAGACATAAATGTATGTAATGTTTTGTACTCGATACTAATATGTGAGGAGGGTCACCAGGTATTATCACTTCAATTTACTCGTATTTTTATTCTTAGCGGAAAATGGTTCACGTTGGGTTGAATGGTTTGGGTTAGATGGAAAGACACATTATCTTAAAAAATATAGAAAAACATGATTTTTTAAAGAGATATAAGGAATTCAACTAATAATAGCAGTCACGTATATCGAAGTGATAATATGTGACCCACCCTGTAGATCAAAATCCAGTGAAAGCTTTTAAGTACAATAGAGACTCCCGTATCCATAGCCCCATTATCCGAATATCCTAATATACGGGCGTTCTATTACACAATCCAACAACAAAAATGTTTCCGTATAACTGTTGAGTGTATCCTACAGAGCTTTTGACGCTGATTCTGAATCTGGTCTTACTTTTTCTCCTACACGGACAGTTTTTGAGAAATCTGAGTCTGAAAAAAGACGTTTTTCAACTTTGAACAAATATTGTGATGTTATTATATAAGATATTGTATTGTTCTTTACAGCAATAGATTCTCTAGACTTTCCCGAATCTAGTGATGTGCAATAGTAATACGGTGTGATCGTTTAAACATTTTTAAGCAATCAGTAAAGACTGACAGACGCCACATTTGTACATATTTTTTAGGATATTTTTCAATTTGTATAAAAAAATAAGGGTTCAGCGGAAAATCGAATTGCGTCAAGCGATAGAACAGACAGTGTCATCCGTATGTTCTATATTATTCGCACAACGTTTCATGGTGATGTTAACATACAATGTGTACTTAGACGTAATAAATACTTTCCTGTGTCCGGTCGGTTAAATGTAATCATATCAATTCAGTCTGAAGCAGAGAACAGTATCACAATGGCAAGTAAACGAAAACGTGTAGTTTTAACTATTGAAGAGAAATACCAGATAATTAAAGATCTTGCAAAGTAGTGAAAGTGCAACGAAATTAGCAAAGATACATGGTACTGGGAAATCTAATACAGAATTGTAAAATTATATACAAAATGTAGATTGCACGGATGCTAGTACCAATAAGAAAAGCTTACGAATCTAAAAAATAAAAGTGTAGATGATGCTGTCTTCCAATGGTTTCGTAAACAAATCTTATTATCATGTCGAAGCATTTGAGCCATTTGAAAAAGGACTTCGATGGTTTGAAACGGGAATGTAATTCTACGCAGCTGCTGACAATAAAAAATTTATATGACTTAGCGGCTAAAAAGATATGGGACCCTTAGATATTGAAAGAAACTCAATTTTGTTCATTTCTACTTGAATAAATGATGTTTAATGCAAAAGAAAGTAATTGTTCTATTATCCGAAAATTGCACAGTCCGGCCACTTTTGTCTCCCAATTAGTTCGGATACCGGAGTCTCTACTGTATTTCTTTATAAAACTTTTGGCGAAACTTCCGTTTACGGTCCACCTCAGAATTCGATGAAATTTTGAAAATAGGTTCTTTTTTTACTAAAATGACGATTGCCAGAAGGATTTTTGGCGAGTCGAAAAATTTTTTTATCATTTCAATGTCGCTCTCTACCTTACCGACTTATCAATTTTTTATTTTATATAGAATATCTTCAATTAATTCTAAAATGGATCATTACCAACCAGGTCACCTCATAGCACCATAAAAATTCACACAAAATTCATACATAAGGTAATCTTTCAATTTTTAAAAACTACTCCTGGATTTTCGTATGCGTGGCCTCTCCGCCCCCACCACAAACTAACCCTAATCTAACCACAACTCATTCTAATCGCATAAATAATAATATAACTAAATAATAAATAAACTTTTCGGGTTTGAAATTCGGGCATTGAAATGATAAAAAAATTTTTCGTCTCGCCAAAAATCCTTCTGGCAATCGTCATTTAATTGTAAACGGAAGAACAGCCAAACTTTTATCAGCATACATATGTATGACATTTTACCGATTAAAATGAGTCCTGACACAACACAATTTCTATCGCATCTATTTGTTTCATTGACGTTTTACTGGAACCTCAATTATCCGAACTGATAATAGTATTTTATGACATAAGTCCCTAGCACTGGTCTGCCGAGGGACATTTACGCATCAGGGACAGTATTCTTTGAGTTTTGCCGAACGTAGAGAAGGACAACCGAGTTCGAAAAGCCTAGGTCGCCGAGGTAAACACCCAAGTTTAAACACAATGTGATCAGAATTTCCAACTTCATTATTTTTCATTATTTTTTTTATGGAACTTCAAGTTCCATATTTGTGGCATTTTTCTGATTAAAATCATACCAAATATGATATAATTCCGATGATATTTACTTGTATAATAGATAATTAAAGTAAGTGGCGCGAGGAAGGATAGCGTATGGGGAAAAAAGAGACGCAGAGAGTCGGAGTCGGCGGAACAGTTCAAAGGCTCGCGCGTGCTCACAATGCAATACCAAGGAATAACTTTTTTTATTATTACTTATTTTTTTATGGGACTTATTTTAATAGATTTGTGACATTTTTTCTTATTAAAATGGTATCAAAAACGATATAATTCGGGTCATATACAGGTGTACGGACATATAAGAGTTAGGTACATATTAGGACAACAATTGTCTATTACACAAGTAAATGTCATCGGAATTATATCATATTTGGTATAATTTTAATCAGAAAAATAAGGAAATTGTAAATTCTGATTAGGCGGTCTCACCGAGACATTGGAGTCGCATGATATCATACTTCTCGGCGACCGAGGCCTCTCGAGCTTCCTGGCCCCTCAAGGGGGTATACCCCGCAGTAGTGGGGATAGATCAGGGACTTGTATGGGTCAGACTTTTGGGACATTTACGCATAAAATACTGTATCTTAATTTTCACCACGGCTTATCATTTCAACACTGTAGCCAAATAGCTGTTCTATTATCTGATCATTAGTGTTCCACTGATTAGTTCGGATAATCGAGGTTCTATTATATCGAAAATTGCACAGGTAAATATGGTTCAAATCGTGTCGTGTTGGGAGTCACCTTAATCGGAAAAACGTGACGAGTACGTTGATCAAAGTTTCACCAAGGAATAATTCAAAACAATCGAGAGACAATTTTAAATTTGCATATTAAAATATCGTTATTCGAAACACGCATCGTTATAAGCGTACTGCGCAAAGGTATTGATTGAATAATT
The DNA here is from genome assembly GCA_028455595.1 of Lasioglossum vierecki. Lineage (NCBI taxonomy): Eukaryota > Metazoa > Arthropoda > Insecta > Hymenoptera > Halictidae > Lasioglossum > Lasioglossum vierecki. The sequence goes on along the minus strand of CM052340.1, from coordinate 1,170,146 downwards.
CTAAACTTTCCTTCGACCAGCAATACCGCGCGTTACTTGGTTCATAATTTCCTTCGCGGACCACCGCGACAAAAATACCGCGCGCGTGCTTGTCGCAAAACGGCCAACGAAGCGAAAATATTCCCAACAGTATGATTTGATGAGGCGTAATTGAAAGCGCATACGAACGCATGAACGCAGCTCATTTAGCCAAAAAAAAAAAAAAAACGATCATACGACCCTCGCGACCGTTCAATTATTGACCAATGAAGTAAAATAAGTATTTATGGGGCCGGCCGGCTTCGCTCGACTAAATTTCCTTTGTCCGTGCCCAATTGTTTCCGTCCTCGAAGTTTACTTTCCCGGATTCATTCGGAATACAATGAAAAACATTTTGGGCGCACCGACGAACGTGAAACAATTCCAGTTTATGTCGTCCGCGATATTAAACCCCGCGATCTATTAATTCTCGTATTTCCGTGTCGTGATATCATAATTTTCAAATTTCAGTAACATGTTTCAATGGAGTAGCTTTTTCGGAATAATTCAAACAATGATAGATGACGCAGTCTCTACCGCAGTCTCTTCATTAGTTAAAAAAAATTTTGTAATTCCTGGATGAAATAAGAAAATTTCTTGGAACACTATCCACAAAAAGCTATAGCCGGGTTTTAGGGTGAAATTCGTCCCCGGCGGTATTTCAGTCGAACTTGTGGCATTCGATAGCCTATCCAAAAAGACCCATCTCTGCCAAGTTTCAGCCCCCTATCTCATCTGTAAGGGTAGTTATTGAAGAAAAACGAAAAACCAGTTTTTGGCCCATTTCCCCATTTATCGACAATTTAAAATTCTGAAAAAATTTGACATATTTCGGATACTAAGCCTCATATTCGGTATCATTTTCAGATTTTTTAGTTGCAAACTATGGCTGTAGTCTACGAAAAACGAAAAAAAAAATCGAAAAAATGCAGATTTCATATAAAAGTAGATTCCGCACCACTTCAGGATTAATTTAGCAATGAGATATTTTGAAAAGTATTATGCTCAATTTTTTTCAGATTTTTTTGAGTAGTGGCACGATGTTCAAAAAAATAAAAACCACTTTTTTCGGCGTTTTTCCTAAGTTACACTTATTTTTTCCGATTCCAAAAAATATATTATGTAATATCAAGCATTCTTATGTTCAGAGAAACAATGTTCATATTTAAATAATTGCGTAGTACAAAAAACAAACAAACACTATGGACAATATATTCAAATATTTCGAAGGTAATTCCAACAGCGCTGGTTGGTGCAGCGGCTATTGAGCTTTTGGTCCAGGATCGAGTCTCGGTCAAGTCACTTTTTTTTCTAAGTCCATCAAAGGTTTTTTTGCTTACTAACCATATGATTGTTGATAAATCCATGTAAAAATATTTTTTAACTATGTATAGACTATTTTAAAATGATTTTTCGGAAAAATATTTTTGGAGTACTTTCGGCACCAAGTCCTTTGCGGACAGTATTACGGTCTACTTAACATTTTTTACATAGATTTTGTGCATCATTTGTGTATCCTGTAAATAAGATTGATTAGCTTTGTGACACAAAATGTAGTTACCTTTAATAATTGTAGGGGGATTAGTATGCGGGATTATTTACAGGAACACAAATGATGTTTTGCAACTTGGCAGAGATGGGTCTTTTTGGATAAGCTATCCAATGCCACAAGTTCGACTGAAATACCGCCGGGTGCGAATTTCACCCTAAAACCCGGCTATAGCTTTTGTTATATTTATTTTAACGTAAAACAGTGTTCGGCAAATTTTAATTAAAAAATAATGAATATCTACAAAACAAATAACTTGTTATTTAAATTTTTATTGAAATATTGCCCAATACTGAACGTCACACAGCCGGTCGGTTCGCGAATGATTCCGACAATAGAAACTCTTCCGTTATTGCTTCTACATGTTTTTATTATAATACTTTCGATGAATGGAAGTTTATAATTTACGCAATTAATTTTTATTTAGTTTATATTAATATATACTTAATATACACATATTAATTACATATTCTAATATTAAATTAAAGAATAAATCAGATATATGTATATAATATTAAGTATATATAAATAAATAAATAAATTTATATATATATATATAGTTTAAAGCAACTTAAGTTGAATTGAGTTAAATTAAGTTCATAAGCCAAATATATTACTAAATCACTTTATTAAACATTTTTATACGAGTTTTCTTAACGAGTTAGAACATTTAAAATCAACAGTATCCTTCTGACATTTATCCTAAATTGCATCGAATGTGATGAGCCTCTTCATATAAAATACACATAGTGGTAAAAAGTCGTACAACGAAAAAGAAAGCAATTGCGAATTTTTTATAATCATCAGAAGTGACGAAACTGTGGTAAAATGGAATAAGATTGAAATATTTGTTCACAACTGAATCGTATCAGTTCTTCAGATATCGTGGGAATGTGTGAAATTGATTAAAGACTTGTTGCTGAGATACAAATGCATCGAATTTTTTACAATCGATATGTTTGTAGAATCTCTTCACATTTTATGTCCGTATACACCGTTTAATTGATCTCTCCCCGATGTACATGTATAATTAATTGTTTCTGGATTCAAACCAATATCCGTGTACATACGTTCATTATAAGAAGATGTGTTCGTGTAACTGGTTTTCCGATCGATCGACTCGATTTTATTGTCGAGATCTCAGCCATTAGTTCGAATATGAAACTTTCAGCAAAAACGTACACTCAAACAAGGAGTATAAATAAATAAAATTCTACTTACTTCAATACAATTACAACTGTAACCCGATTTAACAACCAAACATTTTAAGTCGGTTGGCAATGTCCATAAATTTCTCAACGAATTCATTGATTCGAAACCATTGATTGTTTATCGCGAAAATGGTGTAAAGTTAGTAATATCATGACGAATATTTTGATAATTTAACTCTTACAGATCGAATCAAAAATTTTTACTGAATACGCAAGAGATTGATGACTATACCTAACATAATAATGGAATGTTATTTCACAGCTATATTTATTTAACCTCCGCCCGTTCCGCGGATCAGTATGACTAAAATTCTTGCATATTCTAAATAATAACATGTTCCGCATACTGTGCAGACGTTGGGAGTTTCTCATTTTCAAAGAAGGAATTCTCAAAATCAATGGTTTCATCATGTTTTACCGTTGACACCATACGGTGCCAACGAATAAATTAAGTTGGGAAGATGAAGATCGAGTAAAGGTTAACACATTTTAATACACTTTCTATGTCTTCCTGAAAATATACTTTCTTTTTCGAATGTTTCCTTCCTGATACATAAAAATAAATGAAGAGATAATGTTTGCAAGGATCAATCACGTCTATTAGTTCCTTAACCCCTTGGCCTATAACCACGAGTCTGACTCGTGGTAAAAAATTTGTGCCATAAGCGACAACCACGAGTCTGACTCGTGGTAAAGAATTTGTGCCATAAGCGAAAACCACGAGTCCGACTCGTGGTAAATTATTTGTGTCATAAAGTCGCGATGCAGTCAAGTATACATTTTTCGCCAGTTCGGGTACACGGCTAAGCAGTTGAATGTCACGGCGCGCGACCGACTTGCTTGTTTACTATGGCACGCGAAATTGGCAGATATCGTGTAGGCCAAGGGGTTAAGAAAGATTTATAACAGTTCCATCACTTGTTCATCAGAACGAAAATCAATTGTTGTGATTTGCCACCGCATCAATGACGACCATCATTCACGTAAACATATTAGGTTACACTTCATATATTTTCAAACGCCATTACGTAGTAGGTGATACGTCCCACCGTGAATGGTGGACCAAATAATGTCCCGGTGGAAAAATAAATTTTTCATGGCAGAAAATTGACGATTGCTTCTCGCAAGCTAAGCTAAGATGAATGAACGACTATTACCTTGTTCGCCAGCTCGCACGAAGACAATCCCATGAATCGTCAGCAGGAGGACGGTGAGCCCGAGGACACTGTAATGTATATAGCGCCACATCTCCGAAAACGAGAAGGGCTAGTCCCTACGTGCTGTCTGGATGGCCCCTCATACCCCTTTTCAGCGAATGTCCCCGTGCCAATCGACCGTCACACGTAGAAAAAGTAGCGACGAGTCGATACCGTTGGCTGCCTACGATCTGTCGGCGTATACTCTGTCGCAAACACCGCTCGGACCGATAACCGTGGCTACTCCGACCCCTTCGCCGCGGCGACATTAACCGATTTCACGCTGGAATGCCGCAAGATCCGCCTCAATTTGCAGCCACGAAAAGGGATCGTGTATCCTCGCTTGGTTTCACGCTGTTATGATCGTCGATTCGAATCAGAGTGTACGTCGGGCCCATTGAACCGAACATCTTGCGCGAATCGATCATCTTTCCCCGTGGAATTCGTTGTATCGGTTTCAACGCACACACACACACACACACACACACACACAACACACTGGGCTCGACGTCAAAGTTCGCGACGCTTAGAATCGGGAGGTAGAACCATTTAATTATGTCCCGAACGGCGATAGACTCCCATGGAACGGAGATCAAACGGTGTAAACTAGCGATCCACCTTGAATGAAATATTGACTCGTGTCTCTTCTATCAATCTCTCAAAGAAACAAATCGGGCTGATTCACTCGCGACAGTTCACTGCACCATCCGCGATATCGGGTCCCGTCATCGCTGGACGGCCCGACAAAGCCGCCGGATAGATTCCGCGCGTAAACTGGTCATCGACGCGTGCACCTTAAAACTTTTGGGATCCGGGGGATATCAAAGGTCTCCCCTCTCTCTCTCTCTCTCTCTCTCTCTCTCTCTCTCTGATTAAACCCAGGTGGGATGCAATCAGAGAACACTTCTTGTTTGCCGGAAATCTGCCGGCGTTAAACAGGGAATCGTTTTTCGTCAAGCGGGCCGAGCCACAGAGACGATTCTCGGCTTCGACGGCCACTGATGATGTCACACTCGCGACCCACGGGGGTGGAACACACAGGTAGATCTCTTGTCGGTCGTGCCACGAAAGCCGCGGGAAAACGAACGGGATCACTGACAAATTGCACCAAACGACTCGAATAACTTGTTGACTGTCGCGCGTCGCACCACGTATTCCTGGGTTCTCAAAGCACAACTGTTTCTGCGTAACGAGACCAGTTGTAACGTGTACTCTTTCACCGAAAGGCAAAGTGAGGAAGGGAGTGAGAGTGAGTGGAAACACTCTTCGGAAGCTCCTCGATCGAGGATCGACACGTGATAGAGGACCGCTGCACTTGATCGGAAAGTAACAACGAACACTTTGGACACTTTTTTTCAATCACTTCGTGTCTTGATCGTTGAGTGGAGCTATTAATTTTTGATAGATCGGCGCTCGATGATGTCGAGAGGGAGAACTTGTCATCCCTTGTAACCGGGGAACGTCATCGCGAGAAACACGCGGCGAAGAAGAATCACCGGAAATGTAGTGAATCAAAGGGAAGAGGGAAAGAGAGGATTATAAAGAGAAGAGAGAAAGCAAGAGAGAGCGACTGCACGCGCGAAAACGACGAAAGCTCGCGCGGACGAATGCAAGCGCAATGCCACGATGCGTTTCGGTAAACTCACCGGGTGCTTCCTCGAAACGCGGAGCCGAGCAGAGACGGCGGTAGCCGCGCGAACCCGAATGAACGGATCATGAGACTCAGCTGCCGTTAGGCGCCTCTATCCAGCCACCACCATCGGCGGAACGCCTGTCCGGTTGCGCCGTGGCACACTGATACCACCGTCAACCCCGTTTCCCGTCACTATTCGTTCGGAGGACACGTGATCCTTTCTCCACCCTTCGACTTTATTTGTTTCCGCGTTCAACCCTTATGCCAATAACACGACGAGCGTCCGTGTTCTTCCATTCTTCAAAATAACAGATAGCACACGCGTATAATATTTCAGTTCTTACATAGTAAAACCTGATAAGTAACCTATGATACAAAATCAAGGACGAAATGATAAGCTACCCTATTAACCCTCTCCACTCAGAACTGTTTTAATTCGAAAAATAAACATTTCTTTCGACCTAGTATAATTTCATTCCATTTGAATCGTTTTCTTTGTACGTATATCAAATTGATACAATACTTCATACAATACTTACATGTTTTGTAATTGATTAGTAAACGTACCATGGCCGGTCAAATGACCGGTCTTAGATCTTTAATTTTATAATTATTGAAACTATAACGTTGCTTACATGGAAAATGATTCGATAAATTTCTTTATCCAAGCACATATTGCAATAAAAATTGCACGAAATCTAAATGAATAGAGCCTTGTCAATTTTATCAGCTAAAATATTTTAATCGCTTTCAGTGCTCGGTATGTTTAGTGTTAAAGCAGCGGTCATATTGAAAAGATTTGACAGGATATACTGTACAACAGTAAAAATGTTTTCATATAACTGTTGGGTGGATCTTATAGAGTTTTTTGCGCTGATTTCGAATCTGGAATTAATTTTTTTTCCTACACGCAGAGTTCTTGAAAAACATGACTTTGAAAAAAAACCTATTTTTCACTTTGAACAATTATTGTGATGTTCTTATAATAGATATTGGATTGTTCTTTGGAGCAAAAGATTCTGTAGACTTTCCTGAATACAGGGATATCCGATAGTAATACATTATGAATGTTTAAACATGTTTAAACTATCATTAACCCCTTGAACGACAATTTATTTTCAGTCCGCACTGCTCTGGCAGACGATTTAATTTTCTTAGTTTAAGAGGAGGGATTGATATAGAAACTTACGGTTTTGTTGCTCAAATAATTTGTTATTATTAAAAATAATATTTGTTTCACACATTTATATGAATGTTTATTGTTATATATATATAGAAGAATATAATTAGTGTCGGTTAATTCTTCATTAATATTTAACAAAAATATTACAGTTCTACATAGTATTTAAACGAAAGTAAGTACGTGATTTTACTTTACGCGATAATGGCTGCATAGATTTATACAAATTACATTCTAACTTCAATAATTTCTGGCGAGTCCAGCTCGTCATTGTCAGTTTGTTCAGGAAAGTTTATGACGAGCTGGACTCGTCATTTCCGTTCAAGGGGTTAAAGACGGTGTGACACCACTTTTGCACTAAATTTCGATAATATGTTTTATCGTTAATATGATTTTATCATTAATATGATTTATCTCAGAAAATGAGGGTCCAGCGGAAAATCGAAATGTACCACGCGATACAGCAGACTTTTATCTTGAGAAACCACCCTGTCAAGTTGCGAACGTCGACGTTTTTACCGAACCAGAAAGCAAAATATTATCACGGAACACGAGTCGCCGGCACACAGTAGGCCGGATCAAAAAATTTAGGGACATTCGACCAAAAAGTCCACCTTTCGAAATTGCAAACTAATGAATTTGTATTGCTTTGTAAGGATATATGGACTTCGAAAATGAAGAAATTAATGAAATTAAATAAATATTTTAGTTTCAATGATCATTTAAAGTTGAGCGTTTTGAAAGTAGCATATTTCACCAGGCAGAATTGCTCAAGTTCTTTGCAATGTCCTCATCGTTTCGTCCCATATTTTCTCTCAGTTCTTTTGTATGATATAGAGCATCTCTTAGAACTAATAATAATATTTTTAAAATATACTGCTGAACGATACATGACAGATTAAAAAAATGTTCTATATTTGTCAAAGGATATCTTTTTTGTCCCAAAACAAAAAAGAGGAATATTTTCGGTAAAACTTCCATTAAGTAACCGTACAAGAATCATTTCCGACATTGTCCGACTAACAACAATATAGTTGTTTAAAGCGGACAGCCTAAGAACTCTTAAAATTGTAAAAAATTGTTTCTTTTCTTAAGGAAAGCAACTGATTCAACAACTACATAAAAATTTATAAAAATAACTTAATAAAAAATTAAACAAAAAATATATTCTAACACGTATTATTCGAAAAAGAGATTATTTTATAATATTTTTTAGTTCAAACCTCATTTCAATATCTCAAACGGTTCATAAGTTATGCACCAATGTACCGAAATTTTTCGATCCGGTCCACTGTGTGACGCTGTTCCCCTCCGTTCGGCTGCGGCCCGGTCACTTGCCTAATTCCGTAACAGGGCCTGCTCTAGAAGGGGGAGGGCAATCCGGGCATTTTCTCGGGGCACCAAAATTTAGGGGCGCTATTTTGGCTGAAAGTGTAAGAACAATATTGATGCGTTAACCCTCATCCGTCCCTCATTTAACGAACTGAGTCTGTCCCTGGCTAGTTCACTAAAAATCCCGTTCACACGAACGAACCGCGGCCACGTCTTATTCATGAGCCCTTGACTCGTAACATGAACATAATGGCCGAAAATGTTTTCATAATTGTTTGTTTCAATATGTATATATATTTTTAACCCTCATCCATCTCTCATTTCAGAAAATGAATCTGTACCTCGGTGTCAAATTGACATAGTGATACAAAATAAAAATGATTTCGATATTTTTTTAGTCAAATTAATGAACTGACATTTACATCTTAGGTATTTCGGTTACGTGTTCCGCATTAAAAGAACAAAAGTCACACAAAGTTTCGGAAAAATGTACCTACAAATAACAGAACATTATAGTTTATTTTGTGAAAACTATGTCAAATTGACACGAGGGACGGATGAGGATTAAATACCCGATTAAATATCCAAGTTTCCTCTTTAGAACAACACCTTAAAAATTGATGTGCGATCTTTTTAGTCGTTTTCGAGTTTTGAATGAGAATTACACCATGAGTGCTTTGCGAGATCGAGCTAGTTCCACATTTTTGTTGCATAATACAGTGAAAAAAAATTATATATCTGTGTCGAGAAGAGTTCAACTTTCAAATATACGGTAGTTCTATTGACGAGAAAAATTTTTGAATGTTTTTGGAGACGTTTAAATTGGCAGTATTTTTAAGGGAAAATCGATCTTCAATTTCCTACTTGCTACATTATGAAAAAATTTCTTGAAGGAAAATGAGCATTGTTTTGGGAAAGTTGAGGCTTCGAGCTTTAAAATGAGTCCAGATTAATAACAAACCAACAAAAACATCCTGCAAACGGGGCCAAGTTCCTATGGCTGTAAAGAGTTGTGAGATGAAACAAAATACGGCCGAGTTCGTCAGCTTAGAAATACCTGCCGCGCGTTGGCGTTGTGAAGTGGCGAGGCAACCTAAGAACTCTTAAGATTGTAAAAAATTGTTTCTTTTCTTAAGGAAAGCAACTGATTCAACAACTACATAAAAATTTATAAAAATAACTTACTAACAAATTAAACAAAAAATATATTCTAACACGTATTATTCGAAAGAGATTATTTTATAATATTTCTTAGTTCAAACCTCATTTCAATATCTCAAACGGTTCATAAGTTATGCACCAATGTACCGAAATTTTTCGATCCGGTCCACTGTGCGGCAGTGACGCTCTCCACTAGAGCGAGCGTCCGCCGCGCCGTATCCCGTAGAACGCTCGCTCTAGTGGAGAGCGTTACTGCCGGTGATTCGTGTTCCGCGATGATATTTTGCTTTCGGCTTCGGTAAAGACGTCGACGTTCGCAACTTGACAGGGTGGTTTCTCAAGATAAAATTCTGCTCTATCGCGTGGTACATTTCGATTTTCCAGTGGACCCTTATTTTTTGAGACAAAACAAAAAATATCATCGAAATTTAGTGCAAATATGGTGTCACACCGTCTTTAATGATAGTTTAAATATGTTTAAACATTCATAATGTATTACTATCGGATATCACTGTATTCAGGAAAGTCTACAGAATCTTTTGCTACAAAGAACAATTCAATATCTTTTATAAGAACATTACAATAATTGTTTAAAGTGGGAAATAGTTTTTTTTAAGTTTTTTAAGAACTCTGCGTGTAGAAAAAAATTAAGGTCAGATTTGGAATCAGCGCGAGAAACTCTATAAGATCCACCCAACAGTTATATGAAAACATAAAAAAAGTTGAGATTTGTTGGACAGTGATATCAGTGTATTAGTTGCAGTTTAATAAGACAATTAAGTTATGCGAACAATATTTTGAATAGTGGTTCAGCAATTTTTAGTAGTAACTAAAATGTATTTAATAAGAACAATAGGGGCGGATGTGTTGTGAGAATGAGAACAAAACAAAATGAGCTAGAAGAAAAAATGTATGAAGTGCATTTAGTTGTGTGAAATAAAAAAATGAGTGTGCACGAAGAAGCGTGTATTATGTTATGTTAAATGGTCGTTATATTAACATTTATAGTCCAATCCATTGCTTTAACCCTCATCCGTTTTTTTCACTGTATTAATTTTTTCTACTGTATTATGCAACAAAAATGTGGAACTAGTTCGGTCTTGCAAAGCACTCATGGTGTAACTCTCATTCAAAACTCGAAAACGACTAAAAAGATCGCACATCAATTTTTAGGGTGTCGTAAAGAGGAAACTTGGATATTTAATCCAAGTAAATATTCCCGAAATTTGGTGTGACTTTTATTTATTTAATGCGGAACACATAATCGAGAAACCTAAGATGTAAATGTTAACTCATCAATTTGAATAAATTTTAACTAAATTACGGCGCACAGGTTCGATCCTAAGTTACTAACTAAGCTGTTTTACAAA
>CM052340.1:1144437-1159396 GCA_028455595.1 Lasioglossum vierecki | reverse complement strand
ACCCCTTCTTGTTAAATCATTTTATTCGTGCTTACATAATTTCTTCGGATAAAGAAAAATTTGTATTTAGGGTAAATAAAGTAAATATGTGTACGTTTTAGCGCGATATTTTTCCCCTATGAGATTAAAATAGGTAAAAATAAATATTTTTCCATAAATACATTAGTGCAATTTAATGAGATTGTATTCTCGTTGGCGAGGAAAACAAAATTGTCAATCATTCTCATATTTTAAAAATAAGGCCATTTTTCTAATATCTCAACCACCAAATGACTATTGTTCACATGACCGTACATTCTTTATATTGGTTTAATTTGCACCAAAATACATATATTTAGCTTCTATAAATAATTACTCTATTCGCCAACACGTTCTTTAAACATGAGTTTGCATCGTTACATGCAGTTGTAACTTACTTTCTATTAGTGGGAGAAGAGTATTCCTCGAAAGTGTGTGCTTAACTGTAAAAGCATAAAATCGTATGATATCAACGCAGTATTATTGAAAAATGATATTTGCAATATAATGAAAAAAATATCGGTATTTTGACAATTTTAAAATAAAAGAGTTGCTTTCAGTTGAGTTTGTTTACTGCTTTCAACATTTTTCGTTAATTTCATACGTGTTTCGCCACACTATTTGAGCCTCTTTCTAATAGCAGCATATTTTCAAACAAATGTCGCGGATTTTCGGAAGCGTCCACACGTTTTCATTGATATTTATGCGACCATAATCCGAAGGAGCTAAAAATTTCACAGATCCCAATATTACAGTGGCCAGGGTTTTGCATAATGGGGTTACGCGTTTTCGCAATTTATGAATGAACCCGATTACGATTCGTGTTTAGCACAGCGAATACCAGTGTCGCGTTATTTATAAGCAGAAAAAGAATGAGCGGTGCACGCACACCGGATGCAATTTGGTCGCGTTAAATTCAGCACCGGGCACTTCCTGCAGTTTGCCGCGCTGATATTCAGCCTAAAGCATTTCATGTTTACACAGTGTGTCCGTAAACGTGACCAGGGAATCGCAAAATCGTCGGAACCATTCCAATATACATATACGGCGCACCACGATTGTCCGGCGAAATATCATCAATATGTTCTCGTAGTAGAAATAGAGAAAAAGAACATTATATCAACACCGGTTATTTGAAACTTTATTTTAAAAAATCGAGACGGAAGCACCAGAATGCATCATACCAAAATTAATGGAACGATACGAAGAATGAAAAATAGTTTCGTGCAAGTTGAATCACAGCCGGTAGTTTAGTAGCTCCTGTTATTATAGGAGCTACTAAAAATGGTTAATCATTTCCGATGAAATGTTAAATATAGAGAACTGTATCGATGGCCAATGTTTGCCTAGATTACATTAATATGTAATAGAAATATTCCGACTACAGTCTGAAAAATATTATATTTTTCCCTGTCTTTTTATCGCGTTTATTTTCTTTAGGTTATAGTATAGTGATTATGTAGATATGTCTTCAGGTTTGTTTGTAATAAAAAAACTGAATATATTTTTCAATGTTGCATTGGATAAACAATTTTTAAGAAAAACATGTTGAAATTATGAATGCACATACACAAATGTATATACATTAAATTAATAAAGAAAATATTACTGAATTGAATGAAAATATTTCCCATCTATACATTTTAAAATTGCGAATATATTGAATGGAAAATGAATAATTCGTTTTCCATATTTTATTTTACAATTGCAGAGATGGAACACGTTAATGGAATTGTCTACAGAAAAAACACAACTTTTTTTATTATTTCATTGTATGTGTACCATTCTGTTTCACTATCAAATATTCAATAATAATGCGAACCCAGTATTATCATGATCTACATTACAGCTTAAAAATATTAAAAACTTGTATCACTAATAAATATATACTCGTTTTTGCAACAGATGAGTATACTTGATGGACTTCTTTATTTTTCAAACTTAATTATATCAAAGAGTATTTGTATCTCAAAGAAGTATTCTCCCATCATTTCACTTTAAGGATAACTTTTGTTAATAGGTTGGAACATATACTTCCTATTCTTTTATTAACAATTTGAAATTTCGTTCCTTAAAATGCTGCAATATCTTTGTCTTATTCATATGTCCAGAGTCACCGGATTAAGACTCGTGAAAATTTTTATTTCCAATAAAATATAATAATGAAGATGCAAAATCAACAAAATCTTAGACCACCTTGTACAGATTGCATGTCAGCAACATATGTTTATCCCTGTCGGAACGCCGTGAGATTAATCTAAAAACAGAAATCACCATCGAGCACGTCCCTTAATTAAATATTACTGAACATTGTCCGGAATTGAATTGGACATTGAAATCAACACGCACCGATTTATTATGAACACATTTCGGTAACAATACACAGCTCTCCGCAGGTCATAAATTCCAATTTGAAATGCACAATATTTAACCCGCGCTACGTTATTTACTTCGTCTACTTAACCGGCATTATGGTATTATCTGCCATCCAATTATAGGGTGCATTCGTTGAATTTATTGCCTCGTTTGTTTCTCAACAAAAACCCGCGTCTAAGGAATAAATCCACCTCTAGGGTTTAACCCCACATCCCACAGCTATCCAGGATATTACTGAGGAAACTTGTTTCTATCCACATGCATATTTAATAGCCTATTTCTTCCCGTGTACTGTCTTCTTTTCGATATCTTCCCTTTATACCGAATAATTGTTGAATATAGTAAATAGTGCTTCTGTAATATTATTCGAGTTTCGTTCTTCGTGTCACAATTGCTCTCTGTGTTTTTAAACTCTTTCAATTTATGTATAGAATGAGGTTAATAAAATATTAGAGAATGAGTACCACAATACAAGCTAAAAAATATTCAATCCATTTTATTTTTGTATCAATTTTGTAATTTCATTCTCTGTTTTAATTCCTCGCCGATATTCTTGGTTACCGAGTTCTTGATGAATTCCCATTTCTTTCAGATTGTTTAAAATATCATAACAATAAAAAATCAAACCCAAGAATGAATAGTATAATTAAAAAGACGTGAAGTAATATTCTTTTTAAAGTCATGTACCCAAATCATCTCTTCGCTATTCCCGCTACTATTGATGAAGTACCCGGTATATCCTCGTTCGTGTACCTCAAGCATTAATACTGCTGCAGATTAGGATCCGAAATTAGCTCGTAAACGCATGTTAGTGTTCCAAACGCGGCAAGGACTCGCGCCACTGTCACAGCGGAACTCGGCCTCGGCGTTTTAGTCTCTTGGTACGTTCCAGATAATTCAGTCAATTCGTCCCACATCCCATGCATTACTTTCCAGAGCATTTCATACGAATTGAACTGTAAAGTACACACCTGCCTTCCTTCAACCCCAATAGTTAGTCTACCTGCCAACAGATTGTTTAAAAATAAATAACTACTAACAGATTCCATTTCAATGAACATGGTCCGGCCGTTTCTCACTTCGAATATGTAGCCTTGTACGCCCACATTATAAAACGTTTAGAAAATACAGTAGGACCTTGATTAACCGACTTGATCGGGCGACATACAGCCCGGATAAATTAAGGCCCAATGGATAATCGAGAGCCGAGAAAATAATTAAAATGTATAGTAATATACAGTAAAGTCGCGTTATTTCTCAGCCACCGCCTACCCAGAATTTATCAAGTGCCTACTCCCTCCACTTAGGGGCAATGCTACTAATCCAATTACAAAACTTCTTTATTCTTCATTATTTCATTTGTGGGACTTTGACCAACTTATTTGTGACATTTTTCTGATTAAAATGGCACTAAACACGATGTAATTAACTTCCCGATTTTATAGGGAAGTTACTGTAATTACCTCGAAAATCCATTTTTTAACAGATCTTCACGTTTCATGGTCATTGGAGTCATTTTAGACTATTTTTATCAAAATGTCTGTATGTGTGTGTGTGCGTATGTCCGTTTCTATGGTATCAAATTTTTTGTTAACGTTTTTTAAAAAAGTAACAATGGGATCAGAATGATAAATGATGCAATCGATGTGCCCCGCTGTAACTTACAGCTGATTAGATTTTGGTCCACTTTGGTCCAGTAGTTTTTTAGTTTTTTTTAGTTTTTTTTCGAAAGAAGTTCACTCAACAATGGAATTTATACGAGAGAACGGAAATTTTTCACCGAAGAAACAATTTCAATCCATAAAAATTTTTTTTATTTTTATTTTATATAAAAAAATTTTTAATTTCCCGATTTTATACGGAAGTTACTGTAATTACCCCAAAAATCGAAACTCGATCTTTTAGCATATCTTCACGTTTCATAGTCATTGGCGTTATTTTAGACTATTTTTATCAAAATGTTTATGCAACTAATGCTAATGTTACCGTTTACAATAATCGAAAATTGTCTAACGAATTGGGAAGTTCTTTGTGTGGCTTGTGGAGAGTCACACTCAAAATAATAATAAAAATTAAGAGCTGTAGGCCCTACTAGCTATGCGTATCACTAACCCTCTCGCGAGCTCGCAAAGCGAGCGAGCAACAACCTCTCCTAGTTTCAACTGTATTTAGTGGTTTAATTGACAATGAAAGTTTCAGGCACAAGGAAGGACAACGTGATTCCTTTTCTACGTTCAGCCTCCTTTGTATTTTCTGCGCGGTCAGGTCGGCGCGGTAGACTCATCATAAAAAAATAGTGTTCCTACACGATATTTCTCCGTGCAGAAGACAGCCGTGTGCAAAACAACGCGACTTTACTGTATTCTACAATAAATTTTTTAGTTTTGAAAATTTATTTCCCTTCTTAATATAATCACATTTAAACACATATTTGTTTATATTTCGGGATCTGGTTAATCGAGGTCCTATTGTACTAACCTTCCGTACGCAAGCATGTTCAGTTAGATCAGGCTCGAGCAACTTCTTCCCCGCTGTCACTTCACGACACCCCTCACCATTGTACCGGTTTCCCTATCAACTATTCCATATTGCCCCTACTGTGCTTCACAACGATGACCCAACGATCCTAACTTAGTTCGTTTATAAATGTAGTATGATTTCGGCGCACAGGTTCGATCAAAATAGAAATTTTTTTAAATTTATAACAGCATGTGCAATTAAGATCTCGACGTTTCGATCCTGGTGAGGATTATTCTCAAGAGATTTTTGCGTCTGTAACGAATTGTAAATGTTATATACTACCAAAATACCATAATTTAAAAATATGTTTTACACTGGAAGATCCATAATTTTTCTCACATTGTTATAAGAGGTAAAAATACAGTTAGAGAACAACGTGCTACTACATGCTGGTAAATATTCAACTGTTCCTTGTTGAAGGTTACAACGTAGATAATAATATAACATAAACACAGAAAAGAAACTCGACCACTCGGATAACCGATCTATGTACACGAGATCGATGAAGGCGGGAAATTTAACTATTAATATGATCCGTCTCAACAATCAAAGTGCAAAGGAAAATACCTCAACAATGTTGTGGTAATGAAAGTAATTTAACATTCAATAGCATTTGTTAGAGAAACAGTTTTAAATCGGAATCAAAATTATAGTAAGTACTATATACAGAAAACTACATGAGGTTAGAAACTACATCATAAGACATTACTGATTTAGTAATGTAGCGTAATAGTCATGAATCTTAGGTGTTTCATACCTAAGATTAACGCTTTGTTGTTTAATCATATGTATAGTTTCTAGTAGTAATCTTCGTTGTAAATTAGATTCCTTGTCCAATATTTTAACATTCTCAAAATCAAATGCATGGTCTAAATCTTGTGAATG
The DNA here is from genome assembly GCA_028455595.1 of Lasioglossum vierecki. Taxonomy (NCBI): domain Eukaryota; kingdom Metazoa; phylum Arthropoda; class Insecta; order Hymenoptera; family Halictidae; genus Lasioglossum; species Lasioglossum vierecki. The sequence continues at coordinate 1,153,597 of CM052340.1, read as the reverse complement.
TTTAGTCATTGCTGTGTGTTGTGACGGAGGTCGAAAAATGTTCCGTCTGTGTTCTGTTATACGCATATCTAAATGTCGAGAAGTTGTCCAACATATGATGAATTACATCCTTTACAAGGAATTTCATATACAACATTGCAATTTTTAGAAGGTGGTATTTTATCTTTTATAGGTGGAAACCATGTTTTTAGATATGATGGTATATTGAAAATGGTGTGAATTCCAACTTTCCTGAATATTCTACGTACATCAAAAGAAATGTCTTTTATATGCGCCGAAATCATACTACATTTATTAATAATTTTTCGAACGCAAAACCACATACATATATATTAGTTCGTTTATGTCTACCACTAAATTTTTTAAGTGAAAACTTCTTTAGGCGCACTGCGTATACAATTGCTGGACAGGGAATGAGTCTGATCCGTCACGCTCTGAAGTGAAACGTTATTTGGGTAAACTCGGGAGAGACAAGTTCAGCTGAGCAAGCGAGAAACAGACAGGTGTGTAATCGCCACAGAAGTTTTTACTTCGGTTGTGCGATCTAATGCTCACAGAATTAGGGTAAGGATAAGAGTGACCATTAATATTAGTTAAATATGTCCTTTTCTTTAAGGATGTAGTTAAAACCGGGCGAACCCGTAAACATCCACACCCGGGACAGCCAATGGCCTGCCCCTCTACTACATTAATGACCAGAAATTAATCTCCCCAGGGACCTACTTTCCATATTAACGCCTGAGAAGACTTCTTCAGGTTAGGACTTTTCTTATGAGTCAAATATACCCTAAAGCACGCAATAGTCCGAGGATTAAATGACTGACCAATGGAGCAATTACTCTTCTTGAAATTTTAAAAGATTTCTCCGCTCTTTTTTCCGTTTGTTCTTTTTTTGCCCGCCCAAGAGAATTATATTGCACATCTCGACACACCTGTACTATTGGCCGGATGGAACGGTATAAAGCCATCAAACGGTCAGTAACATGTTTTTCCCTTTTTTTCCTGCAAGGGTCAATACAGAAACGCATGCCTTGACAAGTGATAACTTTTAACTACGGGATCACGTATGCATAACGTAACCGGTTCCTCCGCATCCGTCTATTCGGCTGTTTGAAACCGATATCTCGAGGGAACGGTAGTGGAAATTAACATGCGGATTGGCAGTTGTTGTTACGTATCTCGATCGTATACGTATGATCGTTCCATGCGTTCCAAGGACGCACGCGGTGCCGTGTTTGTGTACACAAAAAACCAGTGCCGTCGGTTTTTTTTCCCGTTTCCGACGATGAAAATATTTACCATAACAGTTGTGGTCATACAACATTCGACAGGTTAGCTTTATCGGGGAAAAACAAAGTGCTAGGTAGACGCGATACCCTTGATCCACCGATAACTTTTTACGCTTGTTTCGTTCAAAGGATCCCGTCAACCCCTTGTGCGTGAATCACGAGACCGACACGTTTCGCAGTGCTTTGAAATCCGCGATTCTGTTGTTGATTACTAGCCTGCGGATTTTGATGCATTTATGACGGAAATGAGAGAGTGCAATTTAAGTGGGCAGATCAAAAGATTTCAAACATATCGCTGTGTTTTTTCAAGCATCAAATGTGTTGGTTTCTGCTGATTCGAATCATTGAAGATCGATTGATACGTTTATTTAACTCCTACAGTTTACACAAACGATTTCTATTTTGCGTAAAGATCCGCAGTCTATCGATTACTACAACAATAGTTTCTGTCATTTATCGCGTAATTATATTTTGATCATTCTGTTTTATTGAGAAAAGAATGTTAAGCTCTCGAAGAAAAAAGTTAAAATAACCAATCAGAAATAACAAATTAAAATAAAACACACGTATGATTCAAGTTTCGAAGAGCTAAAATCTTAATGTCTGATTTCAGAAACTGCATCATACATATGTGCACATATGTATGAAAGTGGACAAAATCGAAATTTTGAAAAAACGGATTTACAATGTTGTTAAGAGTGAATCGTTACACACTGCTTTTTATTTTAACATTATGTGGAATTTATTTAGTGTTAATATCATTTTCCTTTAAATATAGCAAAACAAGAAATGTGTGACTGAGACCACTTCCATAATAATGGGCACATATGTGGTGAGATTTTCTGGCGTTCTTTAGTATTGCACAAATTTTTAAATTTCGAAAAAATATGTGATTTCCGCAAGGATCTGATTTTTAAAGATAGTTTATCCATGTGCACGGTAATAGTCCTTCAGAAAAGAGTTTATTGTAAAATCTTGTTTTTACGTTCCGCTCGCAAAACATAATAAAACTCTGCTTCGAATCGCGAACATCAAGGAAAATTCCCAAGATAATAGATAAAGGAGGTAAGAAGAATGAAATGAGATAGTTTCTTGGTTGCACTCGCTAAATACTTTGTATTCAAGGAACAGTCGGATCTTCGGAATTCGACGAAGTTAAAGATTAACTGAAGACAAATGGAAATAGCTATGGAACTAATTCTCGGTAGAACGAACGAATAGTGCAAATTACTTTACGAATTAAATCTTACCTTGAATGAAAACAAGTCTAGAAAAGAATAATACAGAACATGTTTTGAATATAATCTAATTTGCTTGACTAAAATCTTCAAAAGAAACTTATTTATTTATTCATGGTCTATTTTAGTATGGCCACATTAACAGTTGGGTCATTAGCGATCACATGGTTTACAATCGAATGTATCTTATATTTTGTTTGTGGAGAGGGTTACGGTGATGGGGAACAGCAAGGACGAATTTATAATAGTTTATATACTGGGTGTCCCAGCTAACTTGACCACCTGGAATATCTCGCTTATTTTATGTGACAGAAAAAATATCAGGTGGAGAAAATATTCTGTTCGAAGGCGCCAATACGTTGATGGACCGAACTTTTTTCTCAAGGTCCTTTTTTCGAGATTTCAAAGTCATCGTATTTTTTTAATGGGACTGCATATTTTTACTACACAGTCTTATAGCTTATAAAAAACGAATCCAACGAGGTGAAAAATGTTGACCTTCACGTGACCTTTAGGGAGGAAGTTATGAAATGATCGTCAGTAACTTCAGTACTACGCGTTCGGGGACGGTAAATGAAGGAATTTCAATTTCATTAAAAGAAACTTGTTTTATCGTATCCTACATATTTATTTATGATATAAAGAGGTAAAACATCTGGCTCTGCCGAAATCAGAAATGATATAAAAACTTCTTTGATGAAAGTAGACAAACTATAAAATTAGTCAATTTTCTCATTTTACGTCCGGCAATCTCAAATCGTAATAACAAAATGATACAACTGTTCTCGTTCTGAATAAACCAATGAATATTGAGACAATGGTTTTCAACGAAACTGGCGAAGCTATGATAGAATATCTTTGTCAGCCCGCCTCCAGGGGGTGACAAAACATCAAAATACAACAGCCACGTATCTTCCTTCGATTCGATTGTAGTAGGGTTCTGAACAAAACTCTATCGAATTGGAATTCGCGGTAGTTTGCCAAAATATTCAAGCATTTTAATTTAATACGGAACAGATTGCGTCCGAGCTTTGATATAACATAGTTTTTCCCAGAGTCGGGAACTCGACTTTCTGCATTAATAAGCAACTATCGCTGGAAAATGGTGGCGAAAGCGGGTCGTGCGCGTACCAACTGCATAGATATATCAATACGCGGGGGAGTCGGACTTCGAAATTAGCTTGCGGATCGGTGGCTACAGTTTTAAATGCACCAAGAGCCGACCAGAGTCGGCTGTCACGATACGCTTTCGACAGGCACAGCTGCACACCCCGGACAAAACATGCATTCTCCATTCTGCTGTCGAATATGCAGAGAGGCTTTTAACAATTCATCAATGCCGACAGTGGCGGGCTCTACTTGTAACCCTTGCCACGACGTTTTACGATCTTCCTGTCAGCCCGAGCCGTCGTTCATGACGCATACGTCGATCATCGTGTGATACGTGTTACCCTTATCACCATCATTTCCTGCGAACTTTCCGACATTTCGTGTGACACGTTCGAGTCAAACCGTCTAAGAACCAAGTCTCGATCGGCGAATCGCTAACAAGAGAGGTTACCCAATCGTAACACGCAGATTTTAATGAAATTTTAGTATGATGTAGAGCACAAAATAATATTTGACACGTATTTTTTATAGCGGCTCAGATTCATCTTGAGGGGGTGAAAATAGCTTTCAAAGGTGAGGTGGAAAATCCTATTTTATTGAATATCTCCGAAAGTATTAGGCCCCTCATTTTTTACGGATCGAAAATCCGTATGAAAACAGACAGATCAGCCCTTTTCAGGGCTACACAATACAACATTACTTTCACCGTGGAACAATTCGTACCACCGTACCTCGCATAAGCGTTAGAACATAATATCATTATTACGCCGCGGAACTAAGAAACTTTTCTTCGTGATATTTTTGTATCAAGGTATGTAGACTGTGTATACAAATTTTCATGAAAAAATTGTAATGCTTTATCGCAACATGTTACAAAAAATTTTAATCACTGTAGACGAAAAGATTCGGCATTCAAAGACGCATAAATTAAATTTTGAAATTTTTCTCTGAGCCTAATATTTTCGGCGATATTCAATAAAATAGGATTGTCAAATATCTTGTCGAGTTCTATATCATACCAAAATTTCATTAAAATCGGCATGTTACGATTGAATAAACCACCTTATGAGTATTTTTGACACGTATCACCCTTTCCAAAAAATATTATTAAATAGAAAACAATTTAACAATAGAAAATCTTTGATTCATCTAATATTATGCCGTGGACTACGACCTTAAACGAAAAACGTGTACGATCATATTTAATTTTACACAAGTGGCATAAGTAACATAATCCGAAGAAACGTGCGTAGAATTGATAATGATAAGTGAAATTACATCATTGATCTGTTCGAAGAAGTTAAAGTTCCTAAAGCTATGCGTGCTGATATTTTGGCCTCCCAATGACGCAAGTGGCAAAACATAATGAAATAACGTGTATGACGAATGATAATGGTAACTATTGCGAAAAGGTTACTGTACTCCGATTTTTATGAAATTTAAATATGTTATAGATTTCGACATTCTAAACAACTTTTTCCTTTTTCAATATAGAGCGACTTTTAGTTCTCGAGATATCTGCAAAAGCTATTGCTAACTAGTTGCTCGTGGCGTGCCCCTTCGGCACGCCCTCGTAGCTAGGCCATCCCCGGGCGGGTTGCCCTTGCGGGCGGCGCACAATGCGCGCAACAATGACTGGACTTTCGCATGGACAGAATTTCATGTCAATCAAATGATTTATTTTCTTGTATTAACTTTGAATCACTATAAATCTTAAGGTGTTTTAATTACATTTCGATTTCGATTGCTAGATCGATGTTAAAAAGTGAATAATCAAAACAAAGAAATGCTTTGTTTCAATTGGTAGGTTTAGCAAATGATACTATAAGGTCAATACATATAAGCCAATATTAGTAAATATCTACGTCTGCTACGCATATTAATACCGCCCGCGCAACACTTTACTTTCGAGAATCTCGTTACGTCGCGTTGTCCATCTGGCGGTGAAGGCGGTAAGTAACGCCGTCGTGGCCCTCTCGCGGCGGTCGCGGTGTGGGTAGTCTCATTTTTCCCCAAATTTTCATGTTTCCGGGCAGTTTTTCTAATATTTTTAATCTAAAAACCTGATTCGGACTAGAACGAACATTTAAAAAAAAATTAGCCAAATCGGCCCAGCCGTTCTCCCGTTATGTCGTGACCAACGAACAGCATTTGATTTTTATTATATAGATATAGATGCTGTATTGAATTTTCTTATATTCTTGCACACTCCGTGGCAACGTAAGGCTGTTCCAGCGCGGCGCCTGTTTACTATTTTTTTGTAAACATGTAGGGATGAGAGAGAAAACAGGATCTAACTCTATATAGGGTAAGCTTTCAATTTTGAAAAACTACTCCTAGATTTTCGTATGCGCGGTCGCTTCGCTCCCTCCACAACCTAGTAGTAGTAGCAGTAGTAGTAGTAAATGTGCTCGCCGGGGAAGGGAGGATCGGCCACCCCTCGCTTCCTTAAGGCACACCGGTTCTTTCATCACCAGTTTCACAAGCGGCACTGCCGGCCTCGACCTGCTATTGGGCTGCAATTATCCTTCGTTTTTTCAGCCGTCCCCTCTGTTTTATTAGGTCAGCGCCACTTTCAGAGTCGTCGACCTACTAGACGGGACGGTCATCATTGATGAGATCGGTCATACTACCTAGCATTGTTGAGTTTTTTGAGCTGGTTAGAGCTCGGAGCTAACGTTGGACCGACTCACCTTCAGACCTGCAGGGTGTCTCGCTTGCCCATATTTTGACTCCCCAACTTCACCGTATTGTCATGTTGAATGCATCAAGTGTTATTCCCTTCCCTACTCTAATCTCCGGATAGCCAGAGATTTGCCCTCCTCCCACCCTATTCTGTGACCTCCACAACCTAACCATAACTCATTCTATTCGTATGATTTTTCCATTACTAGTTCAAATTCCGGATGGCAGATACAATGCAAAGATTATGCGAATAGAATGTGTTGTGGTTAGGTCGTGGAGAGGGCGTAGAGGGCTGGCCCGACCAAGCATACGAAAATGCAGGAGTAGCCTTTCAAAATTGAAAGCTCACTCTATATATGTATAACCAGTGTGCGATCTTGTTTTCTCTCTCATCTCCACAGCGTATTTACAAACAAATAGTAAACGGACGCCGCGCCAAATCAGCCTTACATTGCCATGGAGCGTGCAAGAATACGGAAAATTCAGTACAGTATTAGAAATAGTTTTTTGCGAATATCTCGAAAACTAAAGACGATCCCTCTATATTGGAACAGGAAAAAGTTGTTGAAAATGTGTTGCTGTATAACGTATTTAAATTTAATGAAAATCGGAGTACAGTGACCTTTCCGCAATAATTACCGATATAATTTATATTTTAATTGTTTTATTTATTTCCTGTTGGTAACAAAACGTTACCGAAAACGGTGATTTTCTACGTTTTCTGTTAACGAGCCATATTACCCTCGCTTTTGAAAGAGGTTCAAAATGTAAAATCCAATGAAATTATATTTGTACTATCATATGTAACCTCATTAATTTACCTACATTTTAAACAAAAATGCAAATGAATTTAACAAGGAGTCGTGTGCCACCTCTTCCTTTACGTATTTTTTCTATTGATAGATCGGTAGATGGAAATAGTTTACCTAATTTTCCCGCTTGCTGCGAGAATCGGCTATTCCAATCCATCGACGTGCGGAAATCCTTCCGGCGCGGCGTGTCGCACGTTTGCCGTCGTTTAACAATACATATTTCGCCGATGGAGGCAGCTTTATGTCCCTGTTGATGAAGTTGCACCATCCGCGGTCGCGATACTTCCAAACCGCATGGAACAATATCCTTAAGTGGCTCTGGAAATAGCACGGGTTCGCCCGGCGTATCCCGCGCGAACAAAGAAACAAAGATACACGACTACTAACTGCGACGACACAAAACGGGAGACGCGTTATTATCAGGGTACCGCGCGCCGGTCTACTATAATTCAAAGCCGTCCTCGACGAAACGCGACGTTATAAGAGGCACGGGTATGGTTCACGGAAAGACTTGCGGAAAAAGAACGAGCCCTAGACGGTGAATTTTGCCAAGTTTTATGAGACCGATACACCCTGTTGCTCAGAAAAATAATGTGTTTCCATTGTACGCGGTGACTGTTACCGAATATTAGCTTTACGTCACCCGGGGAAAAAAAGAAATCAACGACCGACGACTTCGACATATCGGTTCGGGGAGTGTTCGTCGGGGTGAACGGCAGATCCTGGATCAACTGGCGGCACAGAGGGTTTTCCGATTAATCCTTCTATCCAATAGTTTCAATTAAAAATCCGATAACACGCGCCGTTCAGAATTTCGAGGATAGCACAGGGAATGTGTTAACGTGTAGACCAGTCCTATCAAGCAAACGTTATGGCGTGTACACGTCAATGCCCACAGCCATAGGCAGAGTGGCCAGATAAGGAGAGGGTTGCTTGCTAACCCTACCCTTAAAAAAATCAATTTCTTTTTTCTACCAATTGTGAAAGAAATGTATGAAATGCAAGATAAGTTAGAGGGTTTTCGTTTCTTTTTCATCTGAATATCTTTATTAACAACCGGAAACAAAGAGACAAAGTTTAGCATATTACTGACTTAAAATGATTTTAGTTAGAGAGAAGTTAAGAATATAATAGCCAGATCTAATTCTGTTTATGGTCACAATGGTTTTTTGAAATAGATTTCTCCGTATCAAGGTTTTCTTCTTTCTTCATAGAAATGGTCAAAATAATTAACTTCCCGATTTTATAGGGAAGTTACTGAAATGACCCCGAAAATCGATTTTTTAGCAATGTCCACGTTTCATGGTTATTGGAGTTACTTTAGAATATTTTTATCAAAATGTTTGTGTGTGTGTGTGTGTGTGTGTGCGCGCGCGCGTGCGTATGTCCGTTTGTATGGTATCAAATTTTTCGTTAACATTTTCAGAAAAAGTAACAATGCGTTCAGAATGATGAATGGTGCAATCGACGTGAACCGCTGTAACTTAGAGCTGATTAGATTTTGGTAGAGTTTGGTCCAGTAGTTTTTTAGTTTTTTTCGAAAGAAGTTCACTCAACAATGTAATTTATACGAGAAGACGTAAATTTTTCACCTAAGAAACAAACGCAATTACATAAAAATTAAAAAAATTTTTTTTATGCAACTAATGCTAATGTTACCGCTTACAATAATCGAAAATTATCCCAATGCAAGAGTGAATATCATCTCTATTCTCGAGAAAACATTTTCAAAGAATATCGATGAAAGTACAAAAAAAAATTTTGAATTTTATATTACAATCTTTGAAAAAACAATAAGTTCGAAACGAATTATTAACTGAGATTAAATTGAAAATTAGTATAAAATATATGATAATTATTAATAACATTGATGTTGAAGACGGATTGGTTAATGGAGCACACATGGGGAATATTAAAATTTATTACTTTTCAAGAAAATACTAAAATTCCGTCTATATTGTGGTTAGAATTTTCAATTGGCCAGAGTAGGAGTGAAAGTAAGAACTCGTTATCGTGATGATATGAA
>CM052340.1:1066346-1144337 GCA_028455595.1 Lasioglossum vierecki | reverse complement strand
TGACCTGGAGTTATTTAGTTTAATTTCTTTACGGAGTTCATCATTCTCGTAGGTCTTTTTCTGAAGTTGTAGTTTTAAGTCTTCGACTTCTAACTGTAGGTCATCATTTTTTTTTTTAGTACCTCTATTTCTTTCTTTAATAGAAAGATGTTATCGACAACGGGTTTTGTAGTTGTCGGTTTGGCGTAGTCGTTGGTTGTTTTGTGTAACGTTGTCGTCAATTTATTAAAGCGAAAACTCACGTGTTTGTGATCAACTGCATGATCACCAGGTTCAATAAAAGAGATATACATACTGTTTTTGTATTAATATTGTTTGTGATTGTAGATAGAGGCTTCCTCGTCATAGGCCCATTTTCCTTGTTCATTTTTCTATATCGCAAAACAGACATTATTCGAACATACGAGAGATGTTAACGCGATTTATCGAAAAAATTTTTATAACCCCGTGTGAAGTTACAAAGTTGTAAAAAAAATTTTACAATTCTGACACAGCACTGCTTTACTTTTCAAAATAACCCTCATTTCAAAGTTCGAGTCGGATAATCGATTTGCTTTCGGGGTATTTGTCATGGACGCAAACGAAAAGTCTTTCAACTGGAGCTGAGGATGGTAGAGCAGTATTAGTTCGAAAAAATGTTTTCTTTATAGCGGGGTAGGCTTCAAGCATTGAATAAGTATACGATTTATCCGAAAAATAATTATTTTCTGTCCAACCATCCGAAGGGGCTGAAAAATCGTGGGGACCAATTTGCGCCTCACCCTGTATATGTATGTGTGTATATATATTATATTTTATTGTATCTAGAATTAATATTTATACATATATAATGAATTGGTATCATATTGAACATACATTTATTTTGGACAACGCTAGACGTTGAAATTTCGGACATAACGTGCTGTGATATTTATTATATTTCGCATCTACCGATGGAATGCGGCTAACGCTGTTGTAAACACGATTGTCGTGTCAAACCAAATAAAGGGAACGAGGTATGAATTATTGTCCTCGGTAGGGAATTCACGAAACCTATGTGATTATAGCATCAGTGTTCTTGTGCCAGCTGATTCTATCGATTCTCAGCTCTACCTTACTTGCTTTCTAGTTTGTTTTCTGATATACATGGTTTTTCCTACTTTTCCGGCAAGATTGTAGGAGCATGATCTACAAGTGAAAATACGAAAAAAATGTTATATAAATTTTGTTTTTATTATAATTGATTAATTGTTGTCAGTTATCGTGCAAAGTATTGTGTGAAATAGATATCAAAATGTCAAGATTATTTTCAAATGAAGAAAGAATATGCGGATATTATGTTTGTGTATGGTTTATCTTGAGGATTTTATCAATGCAGAAGGTGGTCATCTTGATATGGTGCTTTAAATCTGCTGTTGCGCACCTATTAAGTCTACATTCATTATTTTGCCTATAATATTGTAATAAAGCGTTTATAAAGAAACTTCATATAACATTTTTTTTCGTATTTTCACTTGTGGATCATGCTCCTACAATCTTGCCGGAAAAGCAGGAAACACCCTGTATATTGGACATATTTTCATATTTTTTCTTAAACAATGGGGTCCGAGATAAGAATTTGATAAAAATAATAAATATATAAATAATGTTTTTTTCTTTTTCAGGTCGCGGGACCAATGCAGGATCATCGCGGGGGCGTTAGCGGAGTCAGGCCAATTATAGAGGAAGGGGTACAGGAGGAGGTCGTGGTGGAAGCATTAACATCGTACAGCACTTCCACTACGGTTGATGCGATTTTACATTTCAATATATTTTTTATGTTAATAAAAAATTTTAAAAATACAGAAAGATACATTGTTTATAGCATTTCCCATACGCTCTCCTTTGTTTTTTTTCTATGATTCTATCATTGTTTTACCATTTCCAATCTTAATTTACTTCTAAACATTACTAGACTGCAATAAGTTTCACTTCTGTCGCGCGTGGTTACCACACACACGATTTTTTATTATTAACTTCCCGATTTATTAACTGCCCGATTCATAGGAGGGTCCGTTCTTCAACTTTGCCGAAATTTGTTCTCCGGGGAGAGCTAATATCAGCGCCATCGAAGTCTCCCTCCTGGGGGGGCTTGATGCATTCTAGATAACATGGCTGATTATTTGGATGTGTCCACCATCCTCGGGTGTCAGTCGATGTTCAGCAACTAGCTTCGTCCACCAGACTTCCCCCTTTTAAGGTTTCTATTCCGTTGTTGTTGCTGCGTAAGCATTCCATTTTTTCTTTGGCACAACAGTATTTAGCGCTCTACCACTGAGCCACTGCGCGCCTTCCGTTTTTTGGGCGGGGTGGTCAACTTGGGCTTCCAATAATCGCAGACTCCCTGGATAAAGAGGAAATCTGACATTGGTCGCCCCATGCGTACCACTAACCCTCTCGCGAGCACGCAAAGCGAGCGAGCTACAACAACCCCACCCGCGAAGCGAGTGAGCAAAAACCCCCCCCTAGTTTTTGCCCTTGTATCGGCCTTCATTGACTATATACTCATTGGTGATAATGAAAGCACGTGATTTGGAGATCTCCCTTAAATCAGAATGCGGTATTTTGAGAGAGCTGTCTGAATCTGCATTGTTCCTGGCAATATTGGCTAACTCATCAGCTTTTCCATTACCGTTGTTACTTGCGGGTAATGCGCGGATGAATTTCCACTCAAGGTTGTAAGGCTTGAGCCCGGTAAGACCGCAGACGCGTCGACTCACGAATGCCCTCGCACGAGTTTTGTACCCGCCAAATTAATTTTGGATAACCGGTTCAATGGTTTACGTGATCGCAAAAGACAACAACTGATCGAATTGAAAGGGATTACATTAAAAGAAGCATTTCGTCCCGAACCTGCTAGTGGACTCATCTAGCATGTCCTGCCTTTGACGCTAGCGCACACAAGGGTCTCGAATGATACCACGGAATTTAGCGCGTTTATCCCGATCGCTGGACAACGTAACGTCGCGATGCAAAATCTTGGAACTTGTACTATGTTTTCGAAAAGACAACGGCCGGTGCGTTGTATTTGTCTATTCGCGGATTCAATAATATCGCTGTCCGAATTTGAGGATGAACTGTCTGAACTCGATTTCCTGTCTGTACGTGATGAGGAAGAAAATACACTGATTGGTTCCTGCCGAAAGTTGCAATTGCCAAGCATCATCCTCAAGAATGTTTAGTTTCCTTCCCCTTGGCTCTGAAGGAGCCTTGGGGAGGAGGTGTGGAGCTACATCTAACCCAGTCGGCGATTGGTCTCGGTAATTCGAAACTGCTCTTGACGGTCGCGGGTGGTCGTTCGGAGGGACCAATCGTATGGCACGTTGTTTTTTAAGATATACAAAAGAATTAGACATCTGGCAATGTCTCGAAAGGTCGCCGAATGACCTAATTTACTTAATCTTCGAGGAAGATTCTTAATCACGAACGCACATAAATGTCCGGAAGAAACCCACATGTCCTTTTTTTGTTTAAGGGCGGTGGAGGAATACTATTGCGGACACCCTCTCCTCCGGTGGAGGTTGTGGAGGGTAGCGTGGGACTCAGCTCCCCCCTCGAATCTAATTGGGGGATTATGATTACGTTGCGTATTCTACCGCCATACCCACTAAACTCCCACCGCCCAGGACCTGAGGGACCTTTTCCTTGTCATATTGGTGACAAGTCTCACACCACCGGTGTCCTGCTATCCGCATTCAGACGTGGTGTCATACTTGTCCCTATTCCACGCCTGTTCTTGTCTTATGAAACCCACGTGCCCTGTTCCGGCGCGACGGAACAACCGTGAATTCCTAGATGAGACAGTACCCAGTAAAATAGAATTTTATTGCAATCGGAATATTTTGTGTTGTGTTTATAAATTTTATTCCTGATACTAAGTATGTAAGTGTTAAGGCTAAGGTTAAATAGTTTAAAGAGTCAGAAAATATAATGAAGCATTGGTCTTTGTTATGCCTTTCAACCTAGAAGCATTGTTTTGCACACAACATCAATAAAAATTGTCGTGGATGCCGCTGGAACATACTTATCCTGCTAGATCCTTTGCAATTTACTAGTGTTTTTAAAGAAAGTAGAGCATCGCCCCTAGACCTATAGCCTGAACGAAAAGCTTATACGTTTGATGAAGGCTCGCGGGATTCATTGCTGAAAATTACTCGGAAGGTTGGTCGACGAAAGTTTCGAATACGAAGCGTGACATCCGCGCGGATACCAACATTGGCCCTGCGATGACAAATGTAAGTCAAGAGCAGGTTCCACTGACCGCGGTTTCCCGCTCATAAAAACATCAGAAACCGCGATCGGACTCCACCCGGAGGTAGTGCTGATACCGCGTGATTAATTAAGTGCACGGTGATAAGTCCGACCGTGGCGATCGTCGGAAAGTACTTCATTGTGATGACAGAATGGATCTGCCGGTTGCAGACACCTGTAATTCAAGATGGTGAACGAGAGCAAGCCGAGGCATTCAATCACCTCTCGACAGGTCGACGAGGCTGCCGCAGCCGCGCCCGACGAATTTCCAATAGACATTTAATTATCCCAAACAACGGATGGCGTTGCCTTTAAATTCCGCAAGCGTGAAGCAACCTTGCTTAATTCGAACACCGCCGGCGACCATTTGCTTTCACGCTGACACCCAAAAGTAAACTGTCTCTTACCTGCGTGTGTTGATACTAGCAGGCCTATCTTATTATGAGATTGCGGATCTTTATGCATTTATAGGAAAATTGAGCAGACAAAATTCGAAATTGTTGGAAAATTTTAAAAATTGAATACGGCAATATACGATGTCTTCTCTATTAAAATCATTAAGGGAAGATACAACATTCAATTTAGTTTCTATTCCCTGCAATCGATGAAGACAATTTTTATACTTATTATACTTATTATACTTCATCGAACATTATTATACTTCATCGAACATAGGAAACCTGGCGAACTAATAGATCTAGTCGATTCAACGTGTTTCGTGTACTCATTACTATTCATTAGCAATTACAGTTACCGCGTATATGAACGAACTTTGGTAGCACGGTACCAACTGTTTATATACAATCTTCCAAACTATTTTTACTGAAAATTCAAAGCTTTTCAAAACAACTTTGGCGATAGATCTTGTATTCAAACAAAAAATGTAGTTTTAAAAATGTTGCTCTGAAGAATCAAAACAATGCTAAAAAAACATATCAACCGATGCTTCTGTCGGAATAATCCATAAAAGTAGATAGTAGAGTACACAGCTCTTTGTTCTTTCTTTTCTTTTTATTAAATTTCCGAAAACAAGCAACTCAAAAACCTTTTGAGGAGGTTTTACCATAAACCTAAAACATCGAATTCGCGTAAAGCTAACTCCTTGCCAGTATCATACATCAGTGTTCAATGTTTAAATAAATGTTCATTAAATAATTAACTTTGTGTGAAAGTGTTAATGGACCTTGGGAACAAGTACGTCAAGCCCAGACACCATGTTTGAACAATTCGAAACAAGATTTACTGACTGTTCCTGTGTCGGACGTTTAGACTGCCTGGAGAAACCACCAAGGCCACAGGCAAAAAAAGGAAGTTAGCTGCCTCTTGCACGTCCACTTGGTGATGATGTTGGACCATTGTAGTCACAGTAGTGGCATCTCCATATCGCAAGGTCGGTTGGCTTTCGAGGCCAATGTTTCATTTGCTTGGGCACTGCCTATGCAGACACGCTAGAGCTTTAGAGAGGGCCAACCGGCGTAGACATACTTAGGACCTGTAATCTCACCGACAAATTGGTAGCAGGTTAAAGTTGTGGTCTAGCACATCAGCTATGCGAGTTGATTGAACCTGTCGACTAATCCTTCATCTAAAGAGACCACATAGAGCTGTAAACGGACAGCTCAAGATACTTGTTAATGTTAAGGCAGTAGACTCCTTTCTCCAGGATTACAAGAGTGCCGGATTCGCTTTCTCATTTATCAATAATAAAATAAGTACCATTTTATCAATGGTCCAAAAGCGCGGTAATTATTACGTTTAGGGGAGGCAACCCCGATGGCCTAGACATATGTTATCGAGGACAACATTCTGAACAACTTTTGTGATTACATCTACCCGGTGCTCGGTACTAGTTTTCGAGAAATTTGCAAAAAATAATTGCTAATATTGTTTCGAATTTTCCGTATTCCTCCACGCTCCGTGGCAACGTAAGACTGCCATAGTTTCGAATGAGCTACACCTTAGATAAATAAACATAGCAAGAACCCACTTATCCGAATGTGACCCATGTGCATATATATGTACGTTTTTATTTTTCGAGACATTCGCAATTTCGTATGCGTCACCCCTCCGTCCCCTCCCACGACCTAAACATGTCGGTGAAATGTTTTCGGTGTAAATCGAGCCGGGGAAGTGTCGGTGGTTTCCATGGGACCCAAAGAGACAAGGAAACCGAAAAGAAATGTACCGGTATTCATATCGGTTACCAGTATAGTTCTGTTGGCCGAATATCTTGTAGTATTCCGGATACTTAATATATATATTTATTAGGTACAATTTCTGAACAAATTACAAACTACAGACATAATACGAAAGATGTTTGTCGTCTAGACAAGACTCGGTAAAGACTTAACAGAAGCGAATGAGACTGAGAAAGAGAATGCTCGCGAGAAGAAGAAGTCAGCAGAAGATTTAGATTTTTGGTTCTGTAAAGTGGGGGTTGTTTTAGGTTTAATGGTAAATAAGGGATGAATCATGGGGATGAAGTTCAAGGATGAGTAATATTGTAGTAGGTGGAATGACGAAGTGAAGATAGAGAGACGAACTGAAACGCTTAGATTGCATGAATGATCACTAATGCTGGAGAAAATCTTACCGTTGGTTTACAACAAACTGTATCAAGATTATACTGGTATGAAAATTTGCTTAGTATTCGCAATGCCGGTGTAACAATTTTACCGGTATTAAGTCCTTGTTTTAAAGTAGCGTTATGAAAGCAGCCGATGTTTCGCTTGGACGACGGGAGTCCCGGTATAACCAGAGGGGTGCGCGAATATTTTCCTTTTCATCTTCGTTGACGAGCTGACAGGAAAAGAAGAGAGCAGAGAGAATCTCGGGCTAACGAGGAAAATCGGGGCCATGAAATTCAGGCAAATACAAATAGAGAGAAGCGGAAATGTCGGAGGAAGCTGGCACGCTTCGAATGCTTCGGTGTCTGGTTTGACCTGTCTCCCGGCGTATCCGGAGTAACCCGTAAGAATGAAGTGCTGCTGCTCTCTCCATCCGGAAACAAATGCAGAATCCGCAAACTGCACGCTGCCCAGAATGATGAATGAAATGTTACGAGAGTAACGGCGGCGCGGCGCGGCGTAGCGAGAAAGACCAAACGACCACGTACGTTCGCATCGCTAAAGGTGGACTGTAATTTTCTGCCGGGTGGCGCGGCGGCATTTCGAAACCCTGTCGAAAGATCGCATTCGAGAAATCAAAATATTTCGAAACACCAGCAAAAAAGACGATCAGTTCTCACAGCTTGGACACGCTACTGATTAACACGTGTCCGGCAACATGACTAAAATTTGTCATTCACCAACAAACAAATATTAGTCATATGAGTTGTTTTAGTTATAAACATGAAAAGGCTCTATTTATGTAGACTTTGTGCAATTTTTGATTTAACAATTTCATAATTTCAACTAGGAGAGGTTGTTGCTCGCTCGCTTCGCGAGCTTCGCGAATGGGGCTGTAGTAGCTCGCTGGCTTTGCGAGCTCGCGACAAGGTTAGTGATACGCATGGCTAGTAGGGCCTGCAGCTCTTAATTTTTATTATTTTGTGTGTGACTCTCCACGAGCCACACATAGAACTTCCCGATTCTTTAGTTTCTGTATATTATTATCATTATTTATTTAGTGTACGTTTTGTAGGAAATGCTAAAAATTAAAGGGAATCCCTCCGTCATGCCCAACCACATGACGTATGTAGTCTTTTGAATTTTTCAAGAAGACAAAAAAATAAAGTGTACGTTTTAAGAAGATTATACGTTTTCAGGGAAATTCAATAGTTTTATACTTATCAAAGTGTTTGCTATGTGGCATCGCATTAAACCAACATCGTATGCTCGTTGCTCGCTTGGTTCCTTGTTATAGCAGAGTAATGTTGCAAAATATATTATCTTAATTAGTTTGTCGCAAACGATACAACTCCTCACTATCCGGGTTTGCAGTATTGATCTTGGTTTTCTTCGATACTGTTAATTTAAATTGTCCCAAAATATATAAACCGCTCAATTTTGAAAGTCTGCTCAGTGCTACATAAACATTTGTAAGGTTCATTTTTCTGATGTTTTAAAATTCAAACATACTTTCTCGTATGTTTGTCCCTGACAATACATTTTCTGTATGGAAATTGACTACGTGCGATTTGATATTTTTCCTCACTCGACATATTTACTTGATTTGATATTTTTATTATTGGTGTTAAATTTTTATTAATATTTGCATTTTTCATATAATCACGATAACGAGCTCTTACTTTCACTCCTACTCTGGCCAATTGAAAATCTAACCACAATATACACGGAATTTTAGTATTTTCTTGAAAAGTAATAAATTTTAATATTCCTCATGTGTGCTCCATTAACTAATACTGTCTTCAACATCAATGTTATTAATAATTATCATATATTTTATATTAATTTTCAATTTAATCTCAGTTAATAATGCGTTTCAAACCGATTGTTTTTCCAAAGAATGTATAAATTACATTGTTGAGTGAACTTCTTTCAATAAAAACTAAATAAACCAAAAAACTGGACCAAAGTGGACCAAAATCTAATCAGCTCTAAGTTACAGCGGGGCACATCGATTGCATCATTTATCATTCTGATCCCATTGTTACTTTTTCTGAAAACGTTAACGAAAAATTTGATACCATAGAAACGGACATACGCGCACACACGCGCGCAAGCACACACACAGACATTTTGATAAAAATAGTTTAAAATGACTCCAATAACTATAAAACGTGGACATCTCTGCTAAAAAATCGATTTTCGATTTCCGGGGTAATTACAATAACTTCCGTATAAAATCGGGAAGTTAATAATTGTGAAATGAAAAATATAAAACCGATCATTTGATCCGTAGTGGTAGGTTGAATGTTAAATTCCGGTGAACTAAAATGGTCCATGAATTTAGAGATGGAACGGAAAAATTAATAGAAAAAAAGTATCAGTCGGGTGTGTGTGTGTGTGTCCATATTTTCTTTTTAAAAAAGTAGAGATAGTCAACGGTGATGAGGAAGTGGATGTATGGAGCTTTTTGCTAGTTTCATTGTGTTGTGATTATTATAATAATAAAAATATATTCGAGAGTATAGGGAAGAGTCACAGAACACAGAGAAAATTTTCAAAAACCTTTTCCTATAATTGAAGTCCTTAGAATATTTTCTTAATATAGTTTTAAAAAAGCTACTCGATACAAAAATGAACAGGTAAAATTAATTTTAAGCTGTAATGAAGAAATATCTCAGTAATCAGTAATTTAAAATTAATGTTACGTTTTTTAAAAATGCTACTAATTATGTACGCCGAAACCGAAATCACAAATTGTTATTAATATAGCTAATTATGGATTTTTAAATGAACTATTCACGAAAACGAAGCTTACTCGCCATCTAGCAGCGGGACCTTCAAACCTGAAACCATACAGATATTGCATGCAATGCAGTACTCTGTGCACCGACGATCTACTGTTATCTGAAGTGTCTCGTCGATGTCATATCAGAGCGCTGGCTCCCGGGAGAGAGCTCACACCAGGGCTGTGCGAGTACCCGCAAAATGCGAACGAGTCGAGTACTCGCCCGAAGCGAGCAGCTCGCATCTCAACCTTCTCAACCCCTAGCAACGCGTTGTTGACAGGGTTAGCAACGAGTTAATATAAATATCGGTAATGATATAAATAAAAAATGAATCGAGCTGATGCGAGCCGATGACGTCATGCGAGTAGCTCGCATCGAAGCCAGCTATCCGCATTGTGCGAACGCTCGCTTCGTGCGAGTACTCGACTCGGCTCGACCAAGTGAGTCTCGGTTCGACTCAGGGGGTGTCGACTCCCACAGCGACGAATTTAGTTTTAGTTCGTTACCCAAAGGTATGGTGGCAGCACAGTAGTGCCTCGGTGGTGGGGAACAGTGGGGAAGTCCCCATGAAATCCTACATGATTCCCGCGTTTGGATTCAACTGATTCAACTGTTTCGGAGTATTTCTGAATTTTATTTATAACGGTTTACACATTTTGCAGTGCAATCAAGTGCAGTGCAGTGGTGCAGTGTGTGCTACAGTGATTTTTTACAATTCATCGAGGGATCTGTAACGCTGGATTTGGCAAATTCAGCATTACATCTTATTTTTATAATTTTATTTTTAGATTTCAATTTAGGCATAAAAATACTGAAAGAAAAATATAAGTTTGCTATATATATATATAGTGGAATAAATAATTTAATAATATTTTATTTATTCATACTATTTAATACAGCAAAATATAAGATTTCTTTCAGTATATCTAGTTATCACTTCAGTGCACTCAAGTGCACCGCAGTGATAATTAGAAATTTGTTCCCCTTTCTGTCTCTCTTTGTGTTCTCTTTTGTGTTTTTAGATTAATCTGGTACCCGTGATACGGACTGAAGATGCCGAAGTACAATTGTGTTGTACCTGGTTGCAGTTCAAATGCGAAGGTTCCTGCGCATTCTTTTCCAAAGGATCCAGTTCGAGTACTACGATGGAAGAAAGCGATACAATCTCCAAGACTGGACGAATTATCAGACCATAGTTTAAAACACTTACGTATATGCGCATTGCATTTCACGGAAGACGATGTTCTTCCAACTTTAGTCAGGCGCAAATTACGAGAGGAAGCAGTGCCCAGTTTGCATTTGCCTGAAATGCACCATGTGGATAGCATGAACAATGCTCCAGAGGAATTAAATACACATTTAGGGGAAGAAATGTGTGTTGAGGAACCAGAAGATGATGCTGCATTAAATCATCAAGAAGAGGTATGTATATTAAGGTAATAGATAGGATGGCATGACCTAATATTAACAATAAAAGTGTATGCTAATAATGTTTGACAGGATAAAGCAGCTGCAGCAGAGTTTAGAACAACTAAACGTAAAAGAAGAAATATACATATGAAAATACTACCCAGTATTACTCCACGGGTCAGTGAATTTTGTCACGTTGCCGAAGCATGGAAGAGACGTCAATATAATCATGTGGTGAAACTAAAAAGCTACAAAAGGCGTCTTGCATTGGCCGAAAGCTTCATCAAGGACAATGGTTTAAGAAAATATAACAAATTAAATCCGGCGCAGAAATTATTTTTGAAAATGCAGCTGCATAATGTGGACAAAAAGGCAAAGGTAATATTATTATATACATATGAAAATATAATTTATTAAACATATGATTAATCAGTTTTCTCTTTTTAATGCAGTGTAAATCAATTATCGATCACTACTACCGTAAGTTACTTGGCAAGCAATCAATTAGGAATGGGTTTTTTTAACTTTGCTATAATTTGCGTGTTTCTTTCTTTTTATTCATACAATTAAATGTAAAAATTTGCCTGTCAACCTTTCTGCACGTATTCTTTTCAATATTTTTATATTTATTCTTCTGCCTGTTATGTTTAAATATTTTTATATTCTTCTGCCTGTTATGTTTAAATATTTTTATATTCTTCTGCCTGTTATGTTTAAATATTTTTATATTTATTCTTCTTAATGTTATGCCTCAATATTCTTTTTTATATAAGCACTTGCTAATTAACTTTGCGTGTTCCTACATTTTATTATTTTCCTAACTTAAATGCATGTGTGACGTATAAATTAATATTTATAGGGTAGAAGATTCTCTACTTCCGAGAAGATTTTAGCTTTATCAATTATGAAGCAGTCGGGGAAAAGCTACCGATTTTTAAGTGAGATGTTCACGTTACCGAGCCGGAGTACGTTGAACGAATTAATTACAAAAATCTCACTCGATACAGGTGTAAATAATATAATTATGAACCATTTAAAAAAAGCGACATCGGAAATGAAAGATGCTCGCAATAAATATTGCATTTTAATGTGGGACGAAGTGGCACTTAAACCACATATCACCTATGATAAGCAACATGATAAAATCATAGGATTTGAAGATTGGCAAAGCCGAAGGACAAACAAGTTTGCAGACCATGCACTTGTTTTTATGTTGCGAGGACTATTCACTGCTTGGAAAGTCCCAATTGCATA
Organism: Lasioglossum vierecki; assembly: GCA_028455595.1. NCBI lineage: Eukaryota > Metazoa > Arthropoda > Insecta > Hymenoptera > Halictidae > Lasioglossum > Lasioglossum vierecki. Next base: position 1,132,048 of record CM052340.1, on the reverse strand, counting down.
TTTCTTCTGCGAAGATCAGACGGTCTCACATCAACTGATGAAATGCATTAGAGATGTGACCAATGCAGTCAGTGAAACAGGCTTGCAAATTGTTGCAACTGTTTGCGATCAGGGATCTTCGATGCGTCAAGCAATAAATCAACTTTTATTGCAAAGTAATCGTAAACGTTGCGAACTTGGACAGTCTAACAGTGAGTAATATATTGTAATATGTATTTTGATCTGTTGCAATATCTAAACATTTCTAATTAATCCATTATATATTATAGGAAGAACAATTGATATAAACGGAGTAGAATTAATCCCTCTGTATGATCCCCCGCACCTAATAAAAGGAATCAGGAACAATTTGCTAACTAAGGACTTGGAGGCAAATGTTGGAAAAGATGGTGCAAGTAGATTAATTGCATCTTGGCGTCCTGTAATGTTGGCGTATGAAATTGATGCCAACACGAACATGTTAAACCGCCAACTACAGAAGATAACAGAAGAGCATGTAGTCCCAAGGAAAATTAAAAAAATGCGTGTTAAATGTGCGACACAAGTTTTTAGCAAACAGGTGTCTAGTTATATAGAATTTTTAACAAATATCCAAGGTAAATTATTAATGCTCATATTTAAATGTATTATATCAATCTTGTACATTATTAAATTAACAGACATTTGTGTTTTCTAGGTTCATATCATATTGAAACACGCATTGGGCCAAAAGTGATGCCAAAAGAAGAAGGAAAGGCAACGGCAAAAATCCTTGACTTTTTTTAACGATGTAATGGATTCTGTAAATGGACACAGTATTCGGCCAGAAACATCCCTACGAGTGGCTATAACAAAGAATAGCCCACATCATGAATTTTGGGAAAAGGCGCTAGAGGAACTACGTCACATGCAATTTGTAGATCCGAATACACATGAACGTACCAGACCCATACCATCCTTGCGGAACTGGATCTACACTCTCTGTGGCTTTCAGAAATTATGGGAGCTTTTATCGACTGCAGGCTTCAAAAATTTCAAGCCCAGATATGCAAATCAAGATCCACTGGAAAACTTTTTCAGTAAAATTCGCAGCATTGGTGGAAGAAATAATAATCCCACATGCGATCAGTTTGTTGCCGCATTTAAAGTTCTTCTAGTAAATAATATTACTTCAAGAAAAACATTAGGCAAGAACTGTGAAGATATATGCGATGGTACAATGCTGTTTACATTAGAGCAATTTCTTGAGGATGCAGATAACCAGCATAATCCTGCAAATGATGGAATTGAAGACAACGTGGTTGTGCCGGAAGAGGAAATAATCATCCCAGAAGAAAGAAGAGCCACGATGAAAAATCATATGGCAGATTATATAGGCCAGAAAGCCTTATCTTTTGATGTAGTGCAAAAATGTTTCAATTGTAAGACCAGTTTTTTCAAACCCCGTATTGCTGCGGATAAAGAGTCCAATTTTGAAAAAATAATTTCAAAAGTTCAGTGTTCACTACATACATATGTGCCCATAATTTGTTTCAAGAGGAGATTCAGTGAACAACTGCAAAAGAAAATTAAAGAAGAATTGGGAACTTCTTGGACTTTTTGCACAGACCACGTCAATATTCTGAATGAATTTCTAAGTCCAGAGGTCGAAAGATATTATATGAAACAGCTCTGCAAACAAACAAATGAAATTTTATCTGGAAAACAGACAACATTGCCTCTGGACAATAGAATATTGAAACAAGCGTTATTATCATCCCGCAAACGCTCCAAAAAAACAGACAAATAAAGCAACTGCAAATTGAATGAGGTAATTGTCTATTATTATTAACTATTTCCATCACTATACATTTCTATTATTAATAAATTATATAATTTAATTATTTTATTCTTATATGATTACAGTTACATACTTTGGAAATCTAGGAGGAATGAGGAAGATTCTAACGATCTGTTCGGTGCGCCGTCGTCCCCGCACCATCCCACTGTTTCCCGCGAGCTCCTCGGGTGGATCCAGTGATGGTATTCGGGGCGCTTTTCGCGCGCATGCGCGAGTTTTGTCAGGGACGTGTCTACGTCCGAAATGTGTGGGGAGCTATTGAGGCGAAAGTAGTGGGAGACTACCCGGCTATACCCTTTTGCGAAATTAGCGGGGCGCCCAAGTTACCCGAATTTACTCGATCTTCGTACTTGACTGAGGCTAAAATAGTCTGCGCATGCGCGAAAAAGCGCCCCATATCACAGCTATGAGTAGGATAGTGAGGATGACATCGTGCGAGTACTCGACTCGGCTCGACCGATCGAGTCGAGCTTAGCTCGGCTCGCATTTTGCGGGTACTCGCACAGCCCTGCTGCCAGCCCCCGTGGTAACCCACGGGACGCTAAGTGGGCACGATGGGCGAGGTGGTAACGGTGAAGTTACAGTGACCTGAAAGACCACATCACTAAAAAGTTCCACCACCGACTGAATCTCGTCGTTGGTGGAACTTTTTAGTGATGTGGTCTTTCAGGTCACTGTAACTTCACCGTTACCACCGCGCCCATCGCGCCCACCTAGCAGGGCTGCCAGCGAACTCGAAAATGCGAGCCGAGTTCGAGTCGAGTCGAACCGAGACTCGCTTGGTCGAGCCGAGTCGAGTACTCGCACGAAGCGAGCGTTCGCACAATGCGAGMTAGCTCGCWTCGAYGYSAKYKRCTCGCAYGACGTCATCGGCTCGATTCATTTTTTATTTATATCATTACCHTCGTTGCTAACCCTGTCAACAACGCGTTGCTAGGGGTTGAGAAGGTTGAGATGCGAGCCGATGACATCGTGCGAGTAGCTCGCATCGAAGCGAGCTGCTCGTTTCGTGCGAGTACTCGACTCGGCTCGACCGATCGAGTCGAGCTTAGCTCGGCTCGCATTTTGCGGGTACTTGCACAGCCCTACTTTCTACACCGACGAGATACTGTTAAAGACTGCCAGCCTTACGGGACTACGTGTCTCACGAATTTTTCAGTGTTCTCTTACGCCCTCTGGGATTTATTTTGACTGGAGTGGGAAACAGAAGCATCGACTACATTTCGTCGGTTCAGAAGACCACTGTGGAGAGAGATTCTCGCCGCGACGCGTCGGTGAAAAGGCGAATCATCACGAAACCATACAGATTATCATCAAGTGTTATATTTTCCGCCATATTTCACACGATGTTTTGGTGTTTGGTTTTTAAGGTTTCATATATTAAAAATAAAACTCAAGAACAAGAGATTCCTAGGAATATTGTACGTAAGAAAGTATTGAAGCATAATTGTAGGAAAATCTCGAATTTCTAATTCAAATTTCATATCAGATACCAGAATTTTTAATTTAAAAATATTACATAAATGAGCATTTTATTTCTTTACACTTTTTTAAATACGTAATTGTTCCAAGAATCGATCTGTGAAAACAGAAATATCTAGAAGAACAAAATAACTTTTGACATATTGTTTCGAACAATAAAGGCTCAACAAAGCATTACGTGGATGAATGTTTAAAAAAATGCACGGAATTTGACAATAAAGTTTCAGCTTCAAATTTAATAACAAATTGACATATTCAGTTACAATTGAATGTAGGTTTAGAAACTATGTTCTGAAAATTTAAGAAACTATGTTCTGAAAATTTAAGATACATAAATTTGCAAATCTTACACACTGTGATTATCAGACTTTTCTCCATTAGACGACACACTGTGCTACGTGGAAAACATCTGTGGAAAAATAGCGGGAGTCCTAAGTGGACGTGCGCAAAGCTTGTCCTCGCATTTCGTTCCGCTTAGTCTCTTCGCAAAGAAAACATATACAACCGTCCCCTCGCTAAGAGGGAAAGTGTAGGAACGTCTAGAAATTCGAATCGGTAACAAATATAATATAATTGTAGGAGCAGAGATAGACAAGTTTTTATTGAATTAAGAATTTCAAATAGCGAATAGGAGATAAAAAAGTCATTTGTCACGCGTCGAATAAAAATAATTCTGAAGAATGTTTTCATTTATGAAAATTTATTTTTTGACGTTCATTAAACTTTTCATTTCCATCTGTATCTTTATTGGGCGGTTTATTCGACTTCGAATAATCTTCTGAGCCGCGTTCGAATGCGGCTGTAGGAAGAACGGAGCACCCGAGCAGTCAAAGAATGGAACGCGCGTTACAATGTAGTATCGCCCAATGAAGAGAGTAGGGATCGAATAAAACTGTGGATTCTTCTGAATCGTAGTTCAGTCGTATTGATATTCATCATAAAAACATGCGAAACAATAATTTTTTCGGCATCTATCACATACTATAAAGGAAGCGTTTTATAATGTAAATGAAGTGTGTTTTCCGATAGAACTTTTGAAAATGGTGTGCTCTTGTACAAACGCTCTTTTTCAATACCCACAAATAAAAAATATGCGTTTTCTGTTTAAAAAATATTTGTTTAATAGCAGATTTAATGAATTTTAGGATTAAAACTGAAAAAAGATCTTTAAAAATGTCAACAGCAAGACTCGAACCAACGATCTACTGATTATCAGTCTTCCACGCAGCGCCCTAGGCTAATGCTCTTACTTTTCGAATGTTAACGCGAACTCCTTATGAACGGTACAGATTTTAAAATTCAATTTTTCTCGAAAAATATTGAGAAACGCGTCCTATTGCTTTGCGAAACTAAACTTGGATACGCTATCTTCTTATACTGCAAGTTTCAAGAAAATCCGGTTCCCGACTACCTCCTTGGCCTCTCCTTGTGAGCCGTGTTCAAATGCTGTAGGAAGGACCGAGCACTCGAGCAGTCAAAGAATGGAACGCGCGTTACAATGTAGTACATATCGGCCACTGGCCACTGAACAAAGCAGAGATCGAATAAAACTGTGGATTTTTCTGAATCGTAGTTCTGTTTGGACTCTTTAACTTTTGCATCATTTCATTGTTGGTTTAATTTCACTTTCCACATTAATATATATTGACTCTATTGTAAAAGTTTATTTCATAATAGTTATTTTTCCGATTAAAAAGCGTTCTAATGATGTGTTGATATCATTAAAATATGATGAATGCTGTTTTTTAATTTCTATACAGAAAGTAAATGAGAATTTGAAAGGAAAAATCGAAAAAAATCTCAAATGTCAATACAGTATTTTATCGACAATTATCCCCAACATAGGTCTCCTCAGAGATTATCCGCCAGAAATACTATTCTTTGGATTTTGCTGAACATAGAAAAGGACGGTGGAGCTCGACAGGCCTCGGTCGCCGAGGAGTGGAACATTGAAACGTGATACAGATCGGACCGGCTATATCGGATGAACCACTACTGATGCGACGCGGAACAGTCGCAGTCGCTTCAGCCGCACGCAGTCTCTCTTTACACGCGCTGTCCTTCTCTACGTTCGGCTCCTTGTGCAACGAATGACGAAAGTTTCGGGCGCAAAGGATATCGTGAATCCTTCTTTTAATGACGTATAAAACAGATCTTAACAAAATTACAATTGGTAGGAATTACATGAAAAAATAAAAGATACTTTTTAAAAATTTTCTATTTCAATCTACAATAAAAATTTAAGATATGTGTCTTTGCATTTACGTTAATGATACACGTACTGAAAATTTCATCAAAATCGATTAACGCAGAAGAAAACAAAATGCATTAAAAGCAGGAATTGAAAACCGTGATGATGTTATAACTGTTAACGAGAATATCGATTCTGTCTAATATCGTTATATCGATTACGGTTCCGGATCTGTCATTTTGTATATCGAATTATCTTCGGCTTTATATATATTTATTATTTAAGCAGTTATTTATTGTTATTTATAATATAAACAATTTTTACACAAATTAATTTCTATAATCTGTTTCTATAGTCCATATTTGAATTATTATTCCAATAAATCCTTGTTAAAATAATTGTTTAAATAAATAAATGTTTATAATTTGTTTCTATATATGTTTATAATTTCCATAATAATTTATTGTTAAAATAATTATTTCAATAAATTATTATGAGGTTAATAATTCAAATAATAAATATAGAAATAATTAAAAATATATTTATTCAAAAAATTACAAATAATAGTTCAAATAATAAACACAAAAACAGTTTATAAAATTTATTTCTTTATACAATTATTTCAACCATAAATTGTTATTAAAATAATAATAAAAATATTGAATATAGAAACAAATGTTTATACATTATAAAAATATATTTATTTGAACAATTATCATGACAATACATTGAAATAACAATTTCAATAATGCATATAGAAACAAATTATTAAAATGTACTTATTTAAAAATTGTTTGAATTGTAAATAAAAATAAATAACGATTATTACAGAATATTTTTCATACATAAATTTTACTATTTCTTTTATATTTTATATATTTATTATTTATTATTATTTATTTTATAAATACCGCAGTAATTTTCAAATTAATTTTAAATTCCAATACTTTTTTTTAGAATATTACGTGGTAATTACTTTTATTTTTCTTACATCTATACACTGTTGATTATAAGACGATAATTACAATGGTGAACAATAAGGGAAATAAGAAAGGAATAAGAGTGCGTAATGAAATTATTCAATAAAAAGTAATTTTTTTTCTAAGAATTACAGAATCGGTAATGTCAGCATTCTACATTTAATTATTATCTGCGGTACTAAATCTATTTACCTACGCCATTGACGCAGTTTCATGTAGTTCACGAACAAACGATCTATTTAGATAGAGAGCGCTGAACCACCGACTGATCTCGTCGTTGGTGGAACTTATATAAATCCCAGAGGGCGTAAGAGAACACTGAAAAATTCGTGAGACACGTAGTCCCGTAAGGCTGGCAGTCTTTAACAGTATCTCGTCGGTGCTTCTGTACCGTCGAGATTATGTCGATGGCTTTCTATTTTTTACTCCAGTCAGAATACATTCTAGAGGGCGTAAGAAGACATCAAATTATTCGAGAGACACGATCTCCCATAAGGCTGGCAGTCTTTAACAGTATCTCGTCGGTGGCAGTGGCTGGCAGTCTTTAACAGTATCTCGTCGGTGCTTCAGTACAGTGTCTGTACAGACTGGTACGTTGTTCGCGGATTTGGGCGTATTAGCAAGAACTGAATATTCTATATACTTCATTTTTACTACGTGTACTTAACATCAATCAGTAACGTGGGGCGCGACAACGAAATGGTACGGTGGCTCTTAGAGCCCCCCCTGACGCCTAGATAGAAAAGCCCATAAGATGGCTTTTCAGAATTACCTACGGTTCCGAATTACTAACTCTGTATAAAATGCTTCAGTACGACAGCGAACTCTACCATGATGGAATGGTCAGCTAGCGAACTACATGTGATTATTGCAACATAAAAGGCATATGTCCGAAGAATTAAGCTGCCGTGTAAGGCAGGAACAATTATACCCCATATCATATACAATATGTACTTCATAGAGGTGGTTAGACTTAAAAAGAAATATTAAATCAAGTTGAAAATTCGAAAAAGCGCAATCTTCAACTTCAACAAAATTCGCAGGTGAAATTTCTTTGGACTCAAATTAAAGTTAGAGGATGGTACTTTGTCATGGAGGCGTTTTGATTTAATAGGAACGTATGAGCACATGGAAAAAACAATAGAATCCCGTCGTCAGCTCAAACAATATTGACTCGATAAAATTTTAACTATGAAATAGACCCATAAGGCTTAAAAGAAAAAGTTCAAAATCATGTCGAAGAATTGTTCAATTTTTATAGCCATTAACTGAATGTGACAAACCAACATGTATTTATTTATGAGCTTCATTTGGTTTATGAGTTTCAAACGATTAAAAATGGTGAAAATTACATTTTTTGCACGATTTTTAGCTTAGTTTTTTCGTTTTCTATTATTCGTTTATTATATATCGTCTATTAGACGTTTATCGAAAAAACTGTAATAAAGAAGATAAAACATGTTTATTGTATACTTAAAAATAGTGGAATCAATAAACGAATTCCCTAAATGAACTTAAGGATTTCCAAATTAAACTGCATACGAATAATTAAATTACCGCTGTTATCGTGAATTAATTAAATTATTAAGTATTTACCCTGTGTACCGAAAATGTTTATATCGTTAAGTTTATGCAGCATATAATTCACGTACATTAATAATAGTAACAAATGTATATACAACTAGTATTTGTTTATTCATTTGACATTGCTTGCACTAATTACACGGTAGATTAAAAATCGTCCGAATCGAAGTTTTATTGTAAAACTAGTACTAAAACTGTACAGTTAGTTCTTCTAATGTGTCAGAAAAATTAAAATTGTTTAGAGTAATTTTTAAAAAGTTGCTGTCTTTTTTTTCAATAATTAATCATTTGGATAGAGTCATCGAATGGAAAATATATTTATTGTTCTTGTGAAGCATAGTGTAGAGTATAGTATTACTAACGTATCTGCTTTGTAAACATTTTCAATTTAATACTTTGTATTAGTTGAAAGTGATGAGAATTAGAATTTATTCATGCAAAACAGATCTAATGATTTGATCGGGCGTATTAAAATTCCTTATTGTCCATCTATCACATTGTATATCACAGTTGTATATTGTAACAAGCTTTAAACAAATTTGGATTCTACGTAAACAAAAGCTTTTGTTGAAACTTGTTTTCGTGTACATGACGAGCGTGTATCGTGGCAGATGGAGCACAAGCGTTCTTTGTGTTCAATTTCGTATTTACAAACGATTAAAGTTGTACAATGGTATTTATCGTTCGCTCGACGCGCGACGATCGCCGTGACGAGCAATAAGTTAGATCAATGAATAGGACTGTGTGTACATCGTACTTGATTTCTTTCCCTTTTTGCCGTTGCCAGCGGGGAATCGTAGCGGTTCTACGAAGTCGAGCGAAATACGTCTGGCGTCGGAATTTCGACAGAAGAAGATTGCCATTTTTTTCTTTTCTTTTCTTATCGATCACTGTTCGAGGTATAAAGGCATAAGGGAGGGTCCAGTATTCGCGAAAGGATGTATAAAAAGCTGGCATTTCAATGTCGACGCTGAATACATCGAAAAATTGCCCGAGAAATATCCGCACAAAAAGTTTTCTCGCTTATGGTCGTCGGACAAGATACATATTGCGGGCTCGTAAAATTTTTTTCGGCAACTGCCAGGATCTTCTTCGTATAAAGATACCAAGAGGTTTCCCAGCTGGTCCGGGCTCTTGGGAGGTGACTCGATTCGAACACGGTTCCATTAGTTTCAGCGTTTTTTATTCTGACATGGTGTAACGTCTGTATTGTAAAATTGTAATACAGAAAATTAAATTATATTGTTTTCCTATTTAAGAAATTATCATTATTCGAATATGGAAAATTTCTCGAGAACGGAAAATTCAGTGTTGAAATACGTTTTTGATCCGCTGTATATTATATTATGTGAAAAATGAATTTTGAAAGATAGACGACGAACTCGATTAAAATAATATGTATTCATTATATAATATGTATTTAATATATATATTTACTATACATACTACATATACACACTATACTATATACAGTATATACAGTATATACTATATATATGTATACTATACATATACATATACATACTACATATACACACTATATATACTCTATACAGTATATACAGGATATACTATATATATGTTTACTATACATATACATATATATATACAGGGTGTCCCAAAATTCCTTCCAGACCGGGAAATGGGAGGTTTCTTGGGTCATTTGAAGTGACATTTTCCTTTACATTATGACGCCAGCGGCTTTGTTTAGGAGTTATTAACGAAAAACACGGACCAATCAGAGCGCGGCTACAGCGGATTGATTCTGGCTCGGCCAATGGCACCGTCACACTAAGCGGGACCTTTCGCTGAGTCGGACTCCGTTTGCTGTAGCCGTGCTCTGATTGGTCTGTGTTTTTTGTTAATAACTCCTAAACAAAGCCGCTGGCGTCATTTCTGTAAAGGAAAATGTGGCTTCAAATGACCCAAGGAACCTGCCATTTCCGGGAAGTACACGAATTTTGGGACACCTTGTATATATATATACAATATATATAGGTCAGAAAAAGGAAATTTAACAGGAGAGCCATTCGAAAATTACCCAAAATTGTCTAAACCTGCTTCAGGTTATCGTCTATTACAAGTACTGTAACTTACTGTTGAATAAGTTCTTTTTTACTGAATATTATTATACACTTCTTGTCTCGATTGTGTTAGCTTACTGTTAACAAACAATTAGCAGAAATGTAATTAAAATAAAATGAAATTTGCAGAGAACAAGTTACTTTATTAGAAGGAAAGCGAGCTAATGAAATATCTTCGACGAAACATGTGCTTATGCATTTACGGCAAAAATAGATTAAATGCAAAACAATTTTAATATTTTAATAAGATGCAAATAATTTTAATATTTTGCATATGTATATAATATTTTGAATATACGTATTAAGTGAACAATTACAACGCGTCTCTACGAATTCTGGAATGAAAGAAACGACGGTTGTCTAAAACTATTTGGATTATGACATGTACAATTTCAGCGGCGTTAATGAATTTGATGTGGTAATACGCTTAATGATATAATTAAATCTCAAACGCAGGCGATGTAAAGTCGGAAAGTTATTTCTATATCCGGGGATTGAAAGAACCGTCATTCATGGTGTTCGTTTCAGATTGAGCACATCGTTACGCAGCTTCATGTTCCATTACCAGAAAATATTCAACCGGAATGATCGATCTGAATATCCTCTCGTTACTTCGCGAAGCTACCGGTGGCAATATCGACGGTATACTTCCGCGTCGGTGGTAAGATACTCGGCCATCGATGTCTGCGCTCTTCATCCCGAGCACAAGCAAAAAAATCTCCTACAATACATGTAGCAGAGGATCAAACACAAAATTTGTCATTCCTTGTCATTCTCAAAATAATTGCATACGGAGTGCAAAGCGAGAAAATGAAATTTTTATCGTTTTACTAAATTCATCACGATAAAGAGTGATTGATCAGCTTCTTCGTCGGCAGATCAGGAGAATTCACACAAATTGAGAGGAATACGGTTACCCTCTCGCTATCATTACCGGATTAGTCATGCGCAGATAAATGATTAAAATAGATAAAATAGTATTTTAAATACTAAATAAAGTTAATCCTATTTATTTTAAAGTATGTGAACATTTTTCGAAATAAAATATTTTAGTTGATGAAGTAATTGTTGAAAATAAAATATTTTATTCGATTTGAGTAATGTTTGAAAATAGTATTTTATTTCAAGAATATTGAGAATATTTGGACTTCGTATTTATTTTCAATTTCAATTTTAAATATTATTGCTGAAAATAACGGTTCGCATTCAATGGATTTATAAGTAGAAATAGTTTCCTAGTAGGCACAAACCTCAGTAGGCACAAAAAAACAATATTCTGTTTTCTGTTTCAGATTATTAAAATAGAAATATTTTATTTTGTGGTTCCGATTGTTAAAATAGAAATATTTTATTCTCGAAGTTGTATATCTTATTTAAAATACTATTTTCTTTAAGCAATATAAAGTCTAAAATATTAAATAGTATTTGAATTATTTGTTTCGCCAAATAACGCCCACCTCTGCTCATGCGACAACATGCATGACAGAAACGAAACTGTCACATGATCATGGGAAAAGCGTAGGGAAATAGCATCGTAGAAAGGGAAGGGTAGAGTGGGAGACTAGTCTTAATCTGGCGACACTGATTTAACACGACATTATGGCCAGAAATTGTGCTACGGGCTACGAGACGTTACTATAACTCATTTAAAAACTTTACTCCGAAAATTAACCGGATACGAGGCCGTCACCTTTAAAGCAATCCCCTTGAGACTACACACACGCATTCTAACTTCTGATCTCATGCTCGCAACATTTCTGGCACTCGTTTTCCAGTGTCTGTCAACATGAGCGATACATTATTTTGAATTTCGAGGAGATCATTGAAAATACATTTGATAATTGTGCATAAAAGGTACCCCCTACCGATTTTGATAAAATTTAAATGTATTGTGAAATTCAACATTCTGAACAACTTTTTCTTGTCGCACGGCCTTACAGTTTTTCAGATATTTGGGAAAAACTGTAGAAACTACGTTGAATTTTGAACTTATAACTAATTTTCGGTCTAACTAATTTCCAACTGATTTTCATTCAATCCGCACAGTTATACAGGGTGTCCCGAAATTCCCTCAGCATCCAGAAATGAGAGGATGCTGAGATCATTTCAAGCAAGATTTTCCTTTACGAAAATGTCATCTGAGGCTTCGTTAAGGAGTTATTAACGAAAAACACGGACCAATCCAGAGCGCGACCTACATGTGTTGGTGTTCAACGACGCACAGTGGGGCATTTTGATCAAAAAGCTGGCCAAAATTATTTTATAGTAGAAAACAAGTCCACTGTGTTGTTTTGTTACACAATTGCATTTTTCCTTTTGTTTGAACATATCAGGTGTATTGCTAAATTAAAACAGTATTTACACGCAATAAATTTACTTTAGTTAAAACTCTTCGTTACTACTTTCTTCGGAAGGTTCAGGGGGCAATAGTAATTCTATAGTTTCCTTTGAGAAAGATTCCATCTTTTTCTTTGGCTTTCGTCTCATATGCCATAATTAAATCATTTTAAGAACTATTATATTAATTTATTATTTAAACGTTACGATTCCACTAACCTCTCATAAATACAGGTAGAGTTACAGATCCATCAAGCCAATTATGATTGTTTTTTTTCAAACATTAATTTTTTTAATAATTAATTTGATTTTCGATCGACTTTTTATCTAAAGATAGTATAAATATTTATTTGCGGCGCGTTGGTTCGATCATTTATAACAATGGAAAAGAAAAGGAAGGAGGTGTTTCGTCCTGGACCCACTAAAGGACTCATCAGTAAGGCTATCTAGCGGGCCTTTGCCTTAGACAAAAAAAATTAATTTTTTTATGCGCTGCTAGCCATCTGAGTTTAAATTGATGCTTTACAATGAATAGAATATGCTTCAAATCTTTTCGTTGTTCTTTGTCCAAAAAATACTTATCAAGAAGATATTTTTGCATATATTCCAGTTTTTTGTCAAAATTTGATTCCTTTGACTCGACAATTAAATTATATATACCTTCGAGTTCTAACTGTGACATCTGAAGGTCCTGGAAGAGACACCCAACAATAATTGCATTTTTATATATTTCGAAAAATACCATTTCCTACAGAAAAAAAAATTATAAAAAATACATCCGCGGTATTCCGCGGCTACTTTTTTATGGATTATCTTTTAGGATAAATATACTTCAGTTTGAATTGTATTTGAGTACTTAGAAGGCTTAGAAGTATAACAAAAATGCTTACTATGTGCATATAAAATACTCAAACCAGCCACATATATCTTTAGCACTTCTATGAGCTATAGCTACCTAAATTAAACATAATTATTGTAACTAAACGTGTAGGAGTCATCAACATACCTGGTTCTGAAGAATCCATAGCACAATCTTCGTATATTTTTACTGAAACAAAAACTGCGACAGTATTTCTTAGAGCAATAGCAACGACAGAAAACACGATCACTTTAAATAAACTATACCTTTCGATTTACACTGCAAGGTGACACGAACGTCAGTGGCAAAAATACGGTTATATTTTGATTAACAAACCACTTTGGTACAAAAAGCAACTGCTATTATTAACTGATGGTAAATTGTACAAAATTGAATTTTGGCCAGCTTTTTGGTTAAAATGCCCCACTGTGCGACGCTCGGCTGTCGGTGTGCCGCGACCAACACATGTAGGTCGCGCTCTGGATTGGTCCGTGTTTTTCGTTAATAACTCCTTAACGAAGCCTCAGATGACATTTTCGTAAAGGAAAATCTTGCTTGAAATGATCTCAGCATCCTCCCATTTCCGGATGCTGAGGGAATTTCGGGACACCCTGTATAAATTTCTCAGGTTTTGTTCATTTATATGCTAAATAATCCTTTGATAATTTCCTAATTCTTTGATCATGATTGTTGAAATGAATGATGCCGTGTATCTTTCTTTGAAAAAATAATATATAATTAAGAGTGTGAAACATATAAGATACAAATATACAATGTATATATATATATATATATAATGTGTGACTGAACAGTTTATTTGATACGTGTGCTTTATCCTTTACGATACGATACGGACTAACGAAGAAAAGAATAAGAAAAGAAGATACGTTAGATTTGCGATCCGATCGCGCATGCGCTCTAATGCTGTTGGTGACCGCGTCCAATAAATGGCGTTCATTGCTACGCTCATTTGATAGGTTAGCTACACTATTATAAATGTATTTACAATGATTACTCCACAATATTAACTACAATAAACCTAGAAATATTATTCGCGCGCGCGCGCTCGAAGAATAGTATCCGACCAGAGCTTTATTTTCAACTTAATTAATAATCATATTGATTGTTCCTCTCTACTTGCGCAAATCAATTTTTATGTACCGGAACGTGAATTGAGAACAAGACCGGATTTTCAAACACTTAATTCAAAATCGGCTTATGCATTAATTAATGCAAATTAATGTACATTATTGCAAAATCACGCACTATTTATAATAATGTGAATTACTTATTACAACTTTTAAATTTTGTTTAGAGTAACTCTTTATATTCATATATATGTTCCGTTATTTTACCAGTGATATAGCAAGTATGTTTTCTATTTCATTCTCTTAACAGGGGAATTACACAGTTCTAGAAGTGAAATCATAATAATTTTCTGTAAAATATATTTTTCAGACGCAAAACGGTTTTCTTGAAAAAGATCCACACAGGGATCGAAACGTCGAAAGCAAGTAAATAATTGCACATTTGCTATAGGATTTTTAATTGATCGAACCTTGCGCCAATAACATTTACCAATAATACTATTTATAATTGTATTTATTTTTTCATTGATTCTTTACTAAATTTTAAAATGCAACTACGCAGCATTATACATATGATAATACTATATCGATTGTACCATTATTATATATATATATTTTTTAATGCACGTCCCTTCTTTGTTATTAGACGAGTAGTCTTTTATCTTTCTCTTTTTTGTAAATACTTATGTGAAAGGGCTTCGGTCCGTCTATAATAAATAATAATAATAATAAACTAAGAAATACAAATAGTTGCAAATACTATTTTTCACAAGTATTACATATGTTTCATTCGAAACTAATACTAAATTACTGTTTCAGATGAAACATATGGAACACAGTTGTGAGAAATAGTATTTGCAAATATTTGTATTTTTAGTTGAAATATTTTTTACCCAAGTCTGCCGTGCTGTGCACATTTCTACGGATATGTCACTACGATCGTCGAACGCGATCTATATATCGCGTGAACTTTTTAAAACATATGATGATGAAGAATGAGTACCTATTACGACGACCCCACACACATCTACACAGTGTTTCTAAGAAGAAACGATTAACAGTGGTGGACAGTCCGAAAAAATATATTTTAAGAGTGAGCAGAAATGACATTAGTCTGCGGTTAGGTTTGACCGGATAATTGAAGTTTTGTTAATCTGGGCTAAACTTCCAAAAACGACCATGCTCAGAATTGAAATAGGTTTTGGGAATAGGTTCCTTTTCGACTAAAATGTTATTAGCCTCTTCTTATGTTTTTTTTTTCATCGTCTCTCCTATACGAGGAAATAAAAGACAACGCCACGTAGAAACAAATTAGGCGAGCTCGTTAATATATAAATGTTTCAGTACTATCATTGCGATAGACAAAATAAAGATTCTTTCGCGAATGATGAGAAATCAAATAGAAATTTCATACCTCCTTTGGTGACTTTAATAAGTTGAAAATAATATATATAATACACAATACTCGTAATTTTTAGTTTAACCTTTCGATTGTTTAAATACTACTTAAAATAATACTTTTTCAATTACTTCAAAATCTACAGATTGATCATCAATTTTTAATTTCAGAATTCCTGAACAAGAACAACTAATTATGTAGAAGAATTTCCATATTTAGTTCTTATGGACATCATGATAAATAGTCAAACAATTGACATTCTTTGCACTTTGTAATTTTAATTTACATAGAATATAGTGCACAATGGTGCTCGTATATTCCAATGGAATTTATTCAATTTAGTTTTCCCGGTTCTTTATTAACATTTTCCTATAACAATATTAAATCTAATTAAAGTTTGAAATCAATAAGACACAAATTGTTATTTAGAACTTTAATTACACGTAATTATGCGAAGCTTACTGAAATTAAATGGAATAAACTTCATGCTTCAAGTTTATATTATTACTACAGTTGACCTCGCTCGAGTTGAACGAAAGCATGTCGAAATTGTTCACATGACAATAAAACATATAGTACTCATTTTAAAAAAGTGGAGGCGACCTTGAATTGTCCTCTGTCCGTAAGAATAATTAACTCATTCGAAATAGACAAAGTTATTGCTCAAGTACTATACATATATGTATTTATGTATAAATATATATACCCGTCCATAAGTCACATGACATGTAGTTACTTTAAAGACTAAAGAAACTGCTACATGAATACATGTACAGGGTTATCCACTTAACTCGGAATCTGTGAGTATGAGAATAAAAGCGAATAGTAATAGCATGACATATACGGATACCACCACATTTATCGGATTTCAGATTTGTCAGACTCGTCTAGACAAAATAATTCGTTGTCTAAATCAGCTCTGCCAGATATTTTTCAATACTAACCAAATCGAAGTTAGAAATTAGGACAGGCTTAAACTAATTCTTATGAAAAAATTTACTACACATTGGTCGTGCACTGATGTTTACAATACGATACTATTGAGAATACAAAATAACAATTTTATTCTTCATTATTCAACTGCATAAAGTTTCGAACTCGTGTAACTGATACTAGATAGTGTCTATTATCTATTCTAATTATTTATATAAATAAAAATTAAATGCTGTTCATTGGAAAGCGTATCACTTGAAAATTGCTCGATAGATTTGGCTAATAAAAAAAATGTTCATAGTAACGCGAATAAGGTTTTTAGGGAAAGAAAAATTGGAATAAGTATAATTTAAAATAAGAATAAGAACCCGGAAAAATGGAAAATTCGGGAAAAAATGAAAGTGCTTTTTTCTATAGGATTTTTGTATGAACTCAAAACCATGACTCACGATTCGAACGATGGATATGCGTAATTCTTTTTTTGTTTTGTTTGTTATGGTCCTGGAAAAGTTTTGAGAAAAAAAATTTGAGGCAATTACAAAGGAAAGTCTGAAAATTCCGACAAACTGCAAAAATCATAAATTTTGAAACGGTACAAGTAGCAGGTTGACATGTTTGGCTGAATTTTTGTTAGAGAATCAAACTTTTATTAATAGATACAATGATCACGCAGAAATACGTTTTTTTCTCAATTCTACTTTGTTTACACATTTCCAAACACTTTTCACAAATTCACAAATCGATCACAAACATTGAAAGGACAGGACAACGTCTTTAGAGTCAGCTAGTTTTAAAATAAATATTTCATAATTGCTAACAGATCACTGACATATGTATGGGTTACAAATCTTCTTCACTAAACCACATTCACTGAACTAACTGCAAAATTTAATGGAACAATGGAATTTCTGGATACAGGAGATTCGACCGTACATGAATTATGAATCTGTCGGCATTTGAATATTTTCGTGTGCCAGTTTACATTGAATTCCTTTCGACGACGATATTGTTGAACTGGGTGAGTGATGTTTAATCTCTTCGCAAAGTTCTTTGATCCTTTCTTTCGCGGTATCGGTGAAACGAGATGGTTCGAGAGACCAAGTCTCGAGAGTCGAAAGCCAGAGACGACGCGCGTTTAATCGGCTGCATTATCAGCGCCGTAAAGAGTGCGTGTTAACGCTGATTAATTACTCATTGGCAGCTCGTTTTTAAACGAGCGCGACGTGCTCGTTTCACGATTTCCGTCGGTCCCGCTCGCCTTCGCTTCTCCGTTTCTTCCCATTTTCCTTTCGTTCTTTAATCTTTCTTCGCGTTTTCTTTTTTTCCATTTCTCTTCCCTATTCCCGCGTGCACGCGTCCATGTAACCTTACCGAACGCAGCTAACAAAAATCACAATGGTGCAATTTGTTCGCAATCCCATCGCAGTTGAAGTATTTATTTGCGGAACGTTCCTCCAGTGGAGAGAACGCCCAGACGAAACGCTGTAGTAATTAAAATCTTAGTATTTTTTACGTTATCACTACACTGTGGATCTTTCTGCAGAATGAAAACGTTCTGTAAAATAAATTTATGCTAAATAGATTCTGTAATAATAATATATTAATTGAATATATATTAAAAATCGAACTTTTTCATCCCTTAATGACTTTGCCACATTCAGAAACAACATTGCAATATTCTTGAATTTTTCTAATATTTTACTGTTTTACATTTCACCCAACCAGAATTTTCTCATAAACGCACCACGACACGTAATTTTATAAGCAGACTGTGTACCTTTATGCAAAATAAAAATGTTCTGTAAAATAAATATTTATGCAAAACATATTCTCTGATAATAATATATTAATTGAATTTAATAAATATATTCTTTAGAGAAAATAAACATTGCAAGCCGTAAGAGCTGCAAAAATATTTATTTCTTTTGTCAGCAAGTTTAATGGGTTCGAAAGAATACAAGAATATTTTCAAATCCCTTGAATATCTTCGCTGTTTTATATTTAGTGCATCCATTTTTATCGTGAATGCACAATAGTTGATTCTTCGATATATGAATGGTATTTTTAGGGAGAATATTAATTGTAGTTTGTTCTTTAGGCAGCCACCAAACTCCCGTGGACTGTAGGGGAAGGTTGGGGATGTAGGAGTGTACATATAGGATCGTAGGGGCATGGAGAAGGGTAAGCACGATAGGGGCAATATGAAATCGTTGATAGTGGGGAGACCGGTCGTGGTTGATAATAGGAGTCGTGAAGCGATAGCGGGGAAGTAGTTGCCTGGGCCTTTACTTCTATGGGCCTCCCGTACCCAATCACTTGTCCCAACGTCTACTACAATTTTAAACGCAAACATGACAGAACACTAATTGCGCCTTTTATTG
The DNA here is from genome assembly GCA_028455595.1 of Lasioglossum vierecki. Taxonomy (NCBI): domain Eukaryota; kingdom Metazoa; phylum Arthropoda; class Insecta; order Hymenoptera; family Halictidae; genus Lasioglossum; species Lasioglossum vierecki. Next base: position 1,112,911 of record CM052340.1, on the reverse strand, counting down.
TGCCTTTAAAAAATTAATCCTCAATTAGGTAACCAAAAAAGTATACAGTGACGAGCAAAAGTGTAAACATACTTCGCTAGTATTACATAAAAACGTGATAATACAACCTATTTTGGCGAAACTTCCGTTTATGATCCATCTCAGAATTCGATGAAATTTTGAAAATAGGTTCTTTTTTTTACTAAAATGACGATTGCCAAAAGGATTTTTAGCGACTCGAAAAAATTTTTTTTTATCATTTCAATGTCACACTCTACCTTACCGACTTATCGACTTTTTATTTTATATAGAATATCTTCAATTAATTGTAAAAATGGATCATCACCAGCCTAGTTCACCTCATAGCACCATAAAAATTCACACATATGATCTATAAGCGAATCCTCTTTAATTTAGAGTGATACATACATAAGGTAATCTTTCAATTTTTAAAGACTATTCCCGGATTTCCGTATGCGTGGTCGGGCCTAACCTTACCTAACCACAACTCATTCTAATCGCATAAAGAATAATATAACTACTTTCGGTAAAGTAGAGCGCGACATTAAAATGGTAAAAAATTTTTTTCGACTCGCCAAAAATCCTTCTGGCAATCGTCATTTTAGTAAAAAACGAACCTATTTTCAAAATTTCATCGAATTCTGAGATGGACCATAAACGGAAGAACAGCCCCTATTTTTCAATTGAAAGATAAAGTTTTGGTGATAATAATTTTATGGTTATGATAAACTATCTCTGTTTATTTTCGTAAATATTAACGATCTATAGAATATTTTACAAAAATAAGGATTTATAGGAATGTTTACAGTTTTGCACGTTTTCTCAGAAACGGTTAACATAGTATTCAAATACTGTTGTCAAATAACCAATTGTCGAAAAACACTGATAACCAATTGTCGTAAGACACGTTCAGACTAGTGTTTACGTACTTATTCTTCAGTTTGAAAGTAACTTGACACGTGGAGGCAAGGTGAAACCACTTAATACATGCAAGAGAAACAGTATAATTTCATTATGCGATAAAGGATTTTCGATACGGCAAATTGGAGTAGAATTCGGCGTCAGTCATACGAAAGTTTCAAGAATTACGAAAACCTGCGGTAGTGTCTCAACTTCTTCAAGTAACGATAGACCGCCACTTGTTTCTGACAGAGCTGCACGTGAAATTGCACATCGTCTTCGGTCTGCAGGTCATAAAACTCCAAAAATCGCAGCTCAAAACGATGGAGTAAATGCAAATGAATGGACTTAAAGAGAATCAGGTTGAAAGCGACAGAAAATGCAAGCAAATCAGTTCTTTCAAACAAAATATTAAATTACCACAAAAATTTGGTCATACATACAAAAACTGGACAACAGAAGATTGGAAAAGAGTTAAATAGTGTGAAGAAACAAAAATTAATAGATTTAAATCTGGTGGGAGATCCTGGGACTAGATTTCATCCGAAAATAGTAATCTAGCAAGTAGCATAAAACGAACTATGAAGTTCGAGGGTAGTTCAATTATGTGTTCGGGTTGTTTTACTCATAATGGTGTTGGTCTCTTAGTTCGGATAGAAGGTATCAAGTGCAAAGAGCAGTATTTAAATATTTTGAAAAATAATTTACCTTCTGTTGTTAATTCTATTGAATTTCCTGTTGATGAAATAATATTTCAACAAGATGGGGATCCTAAACGTATTACAAAGATAGTAAAATCCTGGCTAGGAAATCAAAAATTTTCTGTGATGAAGTGGCCAGCACATAGTCCGGATATGAACCCAATCGAAAATTTTTGGTCAGTTGTGAAAAGAAGGCTAGTAAAATATGACAATCCAGCTTCAGGTGTTTATAAATTGTGGAAAAGAACAAAACGAGAGAATGGTACAATATTGTGTCGGAAATTATTAAAAATTTAATAAATAGTATGCCACGCAGTCTAGAGGCAGTACAAAAATGTAAAGGAAAATGGACAAAATATTCATTTAAATCTTTATTTTGACGAGCACAATTAAAGTGCAAAACTTTAAAAACATTGCTACAAATCATTATTTTTGTAAAATATTCCATATATTGTTAATATTACCGAAAATAATCTGTGTGAGATATTATGTTCACCATATAATTATTATTGCCTAAGCTTTTTTCATTCAATTGAAAAATAGGTTGTATTATCACGTTTTATGTAACACCAGCGAAGTATATTTACACTTTTGCTCATCACTGTAGATTATTGAAAACCGTTTTGTATTTAACTCGTTGCCTTACAATTTATTTTACGGTTCCAGTGATTAGAACTTTTCGTAGTTCGTATAATTTCCTGAACAAGGAGAAAACTTATATCTATTGTATTCTTGTATATTCTCTAATAGCTGTACATTAACAAAAAGAAACTAGAATTTTATTTCGGTTTAAAAGAAATTAGTAGCATTCATAATTTATTAGATTCTGTTTAGAATCTTCAACAAGAGTCAGACACGTATTTGCACAAATTCTCATTTTAAGACTAGAATTTAATGTATATCGAGCAAAGAATGTACATTCAGAGAAATTGTGCAATACTTAAAAAAAAAACATTAGCAAGTGCAGTAAAACATGAATTGTGCTGTTCAATGCAAAATTGGTACGACAAAAGTTGACTACAGGACATTGAGACTTAAAAAAGTTGTAATTTCTCGATGAGGGTGAAACAGTTGACCTAACTCCAACAACTGCGGACATACGAAAAACCATCGGCACAGAATATTTCACCGGCGAGGTCTGTGCTCTTGATAGAAACCTGTCTCACGTTTCTAAGGTTTCGCTGGTTGGAGCAAGAGTCAAACATCCACTTCGCAGGTGTCAGAAAAATTTCTTGTAGAGCGATTCGACGACTAGTTAGACCGCATGCCAGGGATTCTTAAATGATTCTCGCTGGCCGGACGGGATGATAGAAGGGGACACCTCGGAAAGTGGAGACGAGAGAATGGTCTGGGTTAGGGTGCCGGGGTGGGGGGATCGCAGAGGCAGAGGGGGTTAAACTCTGTGATTTTAATTAATGTCGCTAGCTCGTCGACGATCCACTTTACAGCGGCACCCCTCTATCGCAACGCAGGATCTTTCAATCGCGCGGAAACTTTCCACGTTAATTATTTTACCTTCGAGACTCCTGTAAGAGCAGACTGGCGTCATCGATGGCGTGCTCGGTGGATGGGGGGGGGGGGGGGGGGGGTTGGCTCGCGAGACCCGAGTTTTCTGCGTTCGCAGCACCGCGAGACTGAACGCAGGAAAATTGGACACCGAACGGGGCAGAAGAGGTCGCGGAAACTTTTCGGCCGGGTTTTGCGGTCTCCGCGGTTCGAATTCAGAGGAAAGTTCTCAGAGAATGATTTGCCGAAAAATATCAGACGGACCAACAGTAGATTACCCAGGCCTGAACAGCTCTGCAAATACATAAATTTTGAATACTCCACTTTAATTGTGCCGGCCGTGTTCTCACCCTCCCCCCTCCCTCTCTCTCTTTTCTCCTCTCGCCGGGATCCAGCAGAATCGTGGAAATACGCACGGACGTTTAAAATATTTCACGCTAATTGTAGCAAAGTTTGCGCTCGTACGCCGGCTCATTATGTAACGGATAGCCGTGGAATCCCGCGGGCCAAGCCCCGCCATTTATTTCAACCCTTACGATCTAGTGTAACTCTTATGTGATGCTTCACGTTCTCCGGTTGTGCTTTCGTTTCCATTTAATAGGACAAAACGGTTTGTTCCCTTTGTGTCGCCTCGGACCTTTTTTATCGTTGCATTTACCACCGAACCTTTTGAAAACCAACCGCAAGGAATTGTTGAAATTCGGGGGAAAAGTGCTGCGACGGTCGGGTTGCATGAACTCGAAGAGGAGCACGCGCTGTGGTCAATCTAACCGAAAACGTTGGACAATATTGAAAACAAATTTTCAGCTGGTCGATGTTATTACTCGACTACGGAATTTATGCATTTATAACAAAAATGAGCAAATGCAATTTAAAACAGTGAAAATATTAACAGATTATGAGAGTATTAACATATTGTTTTCATCGCATTAACGTTATTAATGAAGAATATGAATTCATGTTTAGCTCCCGCATCTTGCAATTGATGGACGAACTTTTTATTTCGCATAAACACAATACCCTAAAATCCACTTGAACACTCTGAAACATTCTCCAAGCTTTTATAAACAAACGCAATTTACATATGTGTATTTCTGCACATATTTAGGCATGACTAGTCTGTACGCGATGAATGACGTATGGCTAACAAAGATACGAATTTTGTCCACGTCCTTGGGCAAGTTGATCGTTGTGGACACTCGTGTGTGTAAATTGGCGTTCATTATGTTCTGGGAATTAGCTAACCTAATCAATTCCGAAAAAGCATGTAGCGTAAATGTCCGAATATTCATTAAATCAATGATATCACTGTTCAGTGAAATTTTATATTCTTCGTTCTACGTTTCACTTTAAAATGGTAACAATTATGTAAATCAAAATTGGTTCGACATCAGCAAAATTTGACATAAACATACTAAATCGTGTTAATTTTTCAACATACATACAAAATAGTTACTAATAGTATCAACATGTAACACTTTCATATATATAAACATCTTTTACTAAAATATTTATTTACATCTATTAAAAGATATGAATAAAACATTCGTACCATTCCAAATTAGAAAGTTTTCTCACAGATGAGAAATATATTTCCGCAGATTATTTCGTTTAACATCTATTTAGATATAATCTATGAAATATGTGTAAAACATTGGGCTATTATCACAATTAGTTATTCCCCAGGAACGAAAAATTGAGGCTGCAAAGGTTTAAATGTGGAGCATTAAATTTTTCGAACTGTATTGGAAAAAGCTTATTGTAACTCTTGGTATGTCTTCTATATTATTTCACTCGCAGCTGCGGCCACGAGTATCTTACTCATTGCTGGTGTCCCCTTTAATGATTTTAATTAAAGAACACTCGAGAGAAGTTAATGGTACGTTCCACCGAGTCACAATTGTATCTAATAATTTGTTTCAACGGTATTCGTTATTAAAAAACACGATTATTATGTTTCCTATCGCATTAAAATTTCAAATATAAGAACACGATTGTTAGTGTGATTACTGTATTTCTTTTCCTTCCAGAACGATTAACGCGTTAAATACCGAGCAGTCCTAAAAGTATTTTATAACTGTGATTTATATAAAATAATTTCTATGAACAATTTCTTACACGTCTAACACAATTTTAATTACAGAAATTGTCTTCATTCTGCTTTGTTTCATTAAATTGTTTAGCAGCTTCTCATACAGTTATCAACAGGCAGATCTGCATGAAAATTAAAAGTTTTTACCTGAATTGCAACAAATTGGAGTGAAATGAAAATTTGTTTTCTTTCTTACTATTTTTATTAGGTTGAAAAGTATATAGAAGTATTTTTAGATTCTTCTAATGTTTTTACCATTTTAAATTACACCCACTTAATTTTCTCATGAATGCATATTTTGATTTTTGTGAATTGTCAATGCACTATACAACGTATAATTGTGCTCACAGAGTTTTGAAACGGCGACTACGGTCGGATTCGCGGCTGAAGTTCCTATCGGTTCGACTTCGTTCCAACAACTAATGACGAATGTCAGCTCATTTGTTTTCTATCGGTCCGGTCGTGTAATGCAGACTGTTCGTTCGTGCGTGATGTTAACAGAGAATTCGGTTTTTCCCTCGTACCTTCAGAGATTATTCTCGTGGAGGGTTTCTGTGCAGCGTCGACATGCACTTACCCTCGGATAGACAGACAGGGTTCCAAAAGGGTGATCCCATGACAGTAATCCGATACTTGACCGATACAGGTCGTTGCGTGGGATATGAAACACGTGTTTCCGTGGGCGACGGACCCCGGCCACTTTTGGAATATTTATCAATATGTACCGGAAAGCAACGACACCACGCCGCTTACGTCCTCCTAAATATGATTTTTAGCGTTAACGTAGTCGACCTTTCGCCAACAGGTCGCGTTTGCAGTTCTGTTTAGTCGTTAGTTGTTGATTGGGCCAATTTACTGTTGAGGAAATTATAAAATTATTATATTATAATATTATTGTACTGTATGAACTATAATATACTATATTCAGAGGTGGTTATTATTTGGCGAAACAAATATTTCAAATACTATTTAATATTTTAGACTTTATTTTGCTTAAAGAAAATAGTAATTTAAGTAAGATATACAATTTCAAAAATGAAATATTTTTATTTTAACAATCGGAACCACAAAATAAAATATTCCTATTTTAACAATCGGAACCACAAAATAAAATTTGTAAGATTTGTTACATGAATTCTTTAAGTACTCGTTACATTTTATATTTTGATTTACATTGCAAACACATTAAAGTTTAATGTAGCAAACTTATTATTTTAAAGACATGCATGAAGCAGTATAAGCTTTGTATGAGAAATTTTTATGTATTATGTCCCCCACTGCAGTATGCGCACTAAATGCATAAAATTCATATTCCCTTTATGACACAGTCCACTCTGGATATAAATAATAGTAACTTTATTATTAGCAAATAGCTTAGGGATTTGCTAACTCATTTTTATTATCGGGGACATGCATCAACATTTTATTCGTGAAAGCGTTTCACAATAAATCTAAATAACTTTGAAAAATTATTGTCTATTATATACGTTTTTGGAGACAACGTCGACGAGATTGGAATTTAATTGTTTGTCTTTTATTGAAAATGTAATTCACGTATGAGTTAGCAGCATAATTGCATTCGCATATTTTCTTCTTGTTGATTCGTCGAACAGAAATAATTAATAATTTGAGATTAATGAGGCGAGCCTGAAACGGTGGTGTTCTTTCCAGCCGAAAATAGTATTGAATATCAAGGTATTTTTGTCATCAGATGTCGCATATGAATGTTATTGCATAATGGATTCTATGTATATCTCTGTAAATTAAAAATCATAGATACGTTTACATATTTCAAGTATTAGTTTACAAAATAGCTTTTAATGATTAATTAATGGAATCTGCAAATAAAATTAATTTCAGTGCATGACACTTGTGGAGAAATAAACAATTTATAAACTTGCAAGCTTTTCTCTTTTTTAAGACATGTTTTTAGTCCCGTAGATTTTCATACTAAATAATGTGCAATCTAATCAGTATTTTCAAATTATAGTTTCAACATATCGTTTTATTTAATGTTAATATATCTTTTATTGTAGATACAGACTGTGAAAAGCAACAATCATAAAATCTGAATGTTTTTTTTTATGTTTCGACTGACTATTCAAATAACTGGTCGCAATCGATTTTCAACGCGGCTTATGAATTTGCAAAAAAAACATGAAGCCATGCTACATAGTTGCATGTGGTTCACCAGAACCGGTTGACCTTTCTTTGTTACAGAGAATTTTAACTAGTTCGAGTGGTGCAGATCAAATTGTGTGTTAAACATTCAAAATCCTATTTTCTCCTAGATTTACAATTTCCACATTTCATATAAAATCCAATTTTATAATTTTAATATTTAAAAAAATGGTTATCTTTAAAGCGTCACCTTTTCGATGCTCGAGAATTCAAGTAAATAACTCTCATTACGAAATTCTGTTATTAAAAAGTAGCATTCTAATTGCTCATTATACACTTGTATCTTTCTCTGTGAAACCGAATATATTGAATAGACGTATTTAGTAAACTTAAGACAGAAGACGTATTTAGTAAACTTAAAAATGAAATCCTACTAATTTTGCTGTGAATATTTAATCTGTATAAGTGATGTAGTTTTACAATGGAAATAGAATTATCCTTCCCGTTGAAAAATTATTAAACAGTAGAGTAGAGTAAAAGATAATAATTCGTCACAATAATACATTTAATCATTTTCAGTCAACGATTTACCTACAAATAAGTTTGCCTCTTTAATTGGTTACTAAACTGTAAATAAATAAATATACAAAATATCAGTGCAACAACTATTTAAACAGAGCCGAAGGGTACAACTGTTAGAACTGACTGAAATTAAAAACTGTAATACAGAGCTGAGTAACACTGAGCCTATTACGATTCAATAACCCGTTTCATACACAGTTACAGTTACAATTACTGAAATTATAAAAATTCATTTATATGGAAAATAATCGAATACATTTCCTTGTCCAAGCATCCACTAATATTAAAAATCATGACCAATTGCAATAAAGTTAATGCTACCATTTTTGTGAGGCAATATTTACCAGATACTTTTAATGTTTTCGGTAGGTTTAGTGTTAACCTAATTAAACCCCCAAATAGGCTGAGAACCGTGAACAAATCATTTCGTTTCGCTAGCGCCAAGAGTGATCGTGCGGGTTTGAACGGCACAGAGCTGGGGAAAATAGTATTTTAAATAACAAATAATAAATAATCCTATTTATTTTAAAGTATGTGTAGACTTTTCAAAATAAAATATTTTATTTGGTGCAGTAATTTTTGAAAATAATTTATTTAAGGTAGTAATCTTTGAAAATAGTATTTTATTTGAAGAATATTGAAAACCTTTCGACTTTGTCTTTACTTTCAATTTCAATTTTAAATATTGCTGAAAAGTAATTGTTCACACTCAATAGATTTATGAGTAAAGATAGTTATTATCAAATAAAACGAAAATGTGGCAAATTGATACAGTTTCTTATATTAAATACCACTTCTGCTTTAAATTATTTGCTAAAATGAGAAATATAAAATTACCTATAAGTAATGGGATTTCTGAAATTATTAGGTATAACGACGCAAAAAATACAATATTCTATTTTGTGTTTCCGTTTTATTTGGTGGTTCCGTTTGTTAAATAGAAATATGTTATTTTATGGTTCCGATTGTTAAAATAGAAATATTTTATTTTCGAAATTGTATACCTTATTTAAAATACTATTTTCTTTAAACGAAATAAAGTCGAAAATATTAGTTAGTATTTGAAATACTATAATAGTTTGGCCAAATAAAGCCTACCTCTGGAACAGAATGCCTTTAAAACTCGTCAAACAGTTGTTTATTTCGAGGGCTGATTTCGACTGGGCAATACCGGTTCGGATAGAGCGGCGTGGGTGTCTTTCGGGTGGCAAGGATTCTTTAGGGTTCGCTCGTGCCGGAGCGACGGAAGCTCGGTCAGTGTCTCGGCCACCCTCGTGCCGTGCAGGTTTGCGAGGGAGGAGACTGGTTGTTCCCGGCATCCCCTCTAGATATACATACACACCGCCCCTCCTCCTCCTCCTCCTCCTCCTCCTCCTCCTCCTCCTCCTCCTCGTCCTCCTCCTCTCGAATCCCTCTCTCGACTTAATGCCAGTACGAGCGCGCGCTTTCGAACGACGGTGCTCGTCGTGTCGGCCGCTTGAGGGACGATCAGTCTGTTCTCCACGTTCTCCACGCAAGGACGACCGCCGCCGGCGATCCTCTAATCTGTGACACGAACTTTGACCGCGCTCTCCCGCTGCCTTCTCGACTGCGAGAGAGAGATCATCTTCTTATCACCGCCGATGACGCGCGCTGGTGAAGTTGCCCGATCGCGATGCGAACCGAGCCTCAGTAACGATTACGTTTCCAAAGCGGCCTGTCGTCGTGTCGTTCGCGACCAACTCCTCTCGTGCTCCTTCTAACAGATCCGCTCCAGCCGGCCACGCTCTCTTCTTTTTATAAGAGAAACACACCCAAGGAAAAACAAGAGGGGTCCGATTTTTGCTCCTTGGTCTATCCAAGCTAGCAATCCATTTTCTTTTTGTTTTATGTCCGACCAACGTCACCGTTAGCCTAATCACTCCGAGCAAGGGTTGCTCTCGTCCCGACGAGGGGTCTCCTCGGTCCGGAGATGTGATCGGTATTTGACCCATCGGCTTCACTAAGTTTTTCCCGCGTTTCTGTCCGCTCGGTGACCGCTCCGGGACCTTTTGCCAGAAGAGGCCGTCCGTTTCAAGGTGAACCCGACACGGTGAAAGAAATACAGTGGCAAATGCATCGATGTAGACGGTGGCACGATCGGTCTTTGATGGCCTAGGTGGTATCCGGTACCGCTCTTGTCGCCGTTGATACGATCGACGATATCGAGATGAGACTGTTGGTGATCGCGATCCTATGCTTGGCGAATCGGCACGCCGATTGCCGGGCCGTCGAATCCGATTCCACGGAGTTTGGAAGACACAGGCGCAAGTTCACCGTCGACGAGCTTCTCAGCATCAACTTTCCACACGGCATCAGCGATGACCTGGACGTGGACATCTGCAAGGCGGGTAAGCGGAATAATTTGTTTTCTCGAGACACGCGGGAAACGGAGCGGGACTGTGAGTCGCGGAAATATTCGAACGCTATTTAATCCTTGTGTGTCAGTAACCCCTATTTTCTTTTTTCTTAATACTATGCTGTCCAAGGTGGTTCGGAATCTACCTTTAAACTAAACTGTAGGCCTCGTCGCGAAATAATTCGCATAGAAGAATTTTAAAAGCGACGTTAAATAAGGTAAATAACCGCTATTTTTTCTATGATGTTCAATTACGTCATACGTACATTATGTCGTACTTCTTTTGAATTAAATGTAGGCAAATTAATTTGGACAGTTGCCATTGTAGGCAGTAATAATATTCGAATGGAAAAAGACTGTTGTATTCTGTTCAACCTGTTAAACATATTAAGAATGAAGATCAATTTTGATTTCACTCCAGGAAATTTTTATTTTGCATAAAGATCCACTGTCTAATGACCACTAGGTCGCATCCTCGTGCAAAACAAGAATTTTCTATGTCGACTGTGAGACACAGAGTCAAAATAGAAAGTTATTTGATTTTTAACCCCTTATACAGTACATACATTGTACAACATATACAATATATTAATGAGAAATTAGAACTTGTTCGCTACATGAGGAATTAATAGATGAAAAATTTTTTTAACTCAAGAACACAAATGTATCATTTTCAACTCATAGTTGGTGTAAGAAATGTTTATTTTCCATGAAGCGTTTATTTTCTATTGACGCGGGGTCAAAATAGAAAGTTACTTTATTCTTAACCCCTTGCATATTTATCGTATGCTTATACAGTACATACATTGTACAGCATATACAATATATTAATGAGAAATTAGAACTTGTTCGATACATGAAATATTAATAAATAGATGAAAAATTTCAAAAACTCTAGAACACAATATATCATTTTCAACCCATGAAAGCTATTGGAACTAAAAATTAACTTTTAGTTGAATCTAACGATTGATCCTCATAGTTGATGTAAGAAATTATTTTATTTTTCATGAAAATCCGACGTCTACTCATAAACAATAAAGATATCTGTGTTTAGCTGTCGGTATTGATAGCGTACTATAAAGTAGATTGAAATAGCTAAGATCAAATATTGTGTTGCTAAAGAAAATATAAATAAATCAAATAATACAAGAAGGCAATATCTACACATCTAGACAAAAATAGCTACTAGCTACAAAATACTAAAGTGGTTATATTCGATCACAAAACCAGAATGAGCTTTCGACAACAATACACGCGTACAAGAACGGAAACAATAGTACTAAACAAAATATAAATATTAAATGAATGAAATAATGCAAGTATCAACATATCCAGACAAAAGTGGGTACCAGCTGAAAAGCACGGAAGCAGTTTCTCGCTCAGAAAAACCAGAATAAATCTCGACCGGAATTTTCCAGCGAGTTAAAAGAAACTGGAAAAGGTGGGAGCAGATTAAAACAAATTCGCAAGAAATCGTGACAATTTCCTGTCCCGGCGGATAATCCGAGTTTTTCGCTAGAATCATTTCTGCCATGATCCCCTCGATTTTCCGGGCGCTGGCTGTTCAAAGCTATCATTGAAAGACTTCCTTAATTATTTAAACCACAAAACCGCGCGAGCTCGATAAGTCCGTTCCCTTTGTCCGTATGCAGAAAGCTACGCACGATCGGGTTGGCCAAGTAAATCAAAGACAAAGGGGTCCCGTTTATTGTTGCGCATTGATTCCATTTCCCTGGTGTGTCGTAAACCGTGCACGGAATCGAATCAAAAGCTGCCGAGACCGAACGATCCGGCAGCGTCTCGCGCGAGTGTCGGAGAGGGGCTATGCTTTCGAATTAACAGGACAAAGCTATTGGAACAGAGGTGCAGGTCGAAGGTTCGCCGATCGAGTAGACCCGGGACCAAGGAAGCAACCACTGACCATTATTATAGCCTGTTTTTCGAAAGCGGAGACCCGATCATCCTTCATAATAGCTGTCCATCCCACCTGAATCGCTCCAATTTGATGACATCTAGATCCTCCGACTGGGGTAGATAACTATTGTGATATCGTACTCGAGGTAGTGGTGGAATTGTCTTTTCTACTACCAAATCCATTTTTTCTTTCTACCTATTTATTATTATGCTTGTTGCATATAAATTCACAGAAATATTGTGTAGTTTTGTACAAGAAATACTGTCTGTGGAGTTATTGTATAGCATTTTAAGGTACTGATCTCTTTGAGGACTTAACTTCGCAAAATTTATTTCAATATCGATCAAAAACAATAAAGTTTCAGACAAAAGTTTCGTTACAATGAACTCTCATCATTTCTGTGTAAAGTTTTAACGTTTATAAATTATAAATGTGCATTTAGCTGTATTCTAGACAACTTTCATGTCTAATCTTCATTTTGTGTTTAGATGTTTAATTTTACTTTTGTATAAAGTTTGTGTCAGGAATTTGTGAAATAATGCATCTTTTCCGCTATATTTTTCACGTCATCGCATGTAAATGATTTTGGACTATACTACATTAGTATTGATTATTTAAAGCAATGAATTTGACATGTAATTGCGTACAAAAGTCGTTAAAAACATTAAAATATCGTGATTATACATATAACACATTTCCCGTTTTTAAAAAAGTCACGAAAAATGTTTCTAAAAATTTTGAAACTTAACGTGTTCAAAAATCAGGATTTTATTCTATTGGAAAGTAAGCGAAAGCACATTGAGACCCATTAAATCTTCACTTATTTTACAAGTTTTTCAAGGTTTCATGCACTGCAAATGCACGAAGTTCGATAGAACATCAATGACATACTCATTAAAACCAATATGTATCAATTTGAGAGAATCACGTTATTGTTTCAAACGAGTATCGAAGTAGCATGCTATTGGTATTAATAAAATCAATTTGTTGTCATTTTGTGTAATATCACACGGAAGTATCACAAGACAGAGTTCATATCATTGACGAGCAACGATGTATGAAATGTCTATATGCAAACCTCCCGTCGTACAAATTTTGTTTGAGTTGTGTGCCAGTTCTTGTAATTGCACTTAAGCGCATTCAGTAGCAAACGTAATAGAATTGATACACACGTGTAGATGGGATAGTTATTTGCTTCAGTAACGTTTCACATTGTTGAGGAAGCTAACATCAGAGCTGGGGAAAATAGTATTTTAAATAGTAAATAATAAATAATCCTATTTATTTTAAAGTACGTGTAAAATTTTGAAAATAAAATATTTTATTTGGCGCAGTAATTTTTGAAAATAAAATATTGTATTTGATGCAGTAATTTTTGAAAATAGCATTTTATTTGAAGAATATTTAAGATATTTGGACTTTGTCTTCATTTTCAATTTTAAATATTATTGCTGAAAATAATGGTTCGCATTCAATAGATTTATGAGCAGAAATATTTTCCTTGTGATAAGATACACTGCATGTTTATCAACAAGCTTCAATAAGCGCAAAAAAAACAATATTTTATTTTATGGTTCTCATTGTTAAATTGTTAAAATAGAAATATTTTATTTTCTGGTTCTGATAGTTAAAATAGAAACATTTTATTTTCTGGTTCCGATTGTTAAAATAGAAATATTTTATTTTAGAAATTGTATATCTAATTGAAAATACTATTTTCTTTAAGCAAAATAAAGTCTAAAATATTAAATCGTATTTGAAATATTTGTTTCGCCAAATAATGCCCATCTCTGGCTATAATACATATAAAAGAAACCGTGATTGTTTTTTAATATGCCTTATTTCGTAGAATTTTCAAATATTTTAGTCAGACAAGAATTATAGATATTTTCTTCGATTTCGTTACCTGCTTTGATAATAATATCAGATTTCAAACGAAAAATTCAGTTTTTCTACATCATTTTGTCTGGTTGCGAAATATTTAAGCTAGGCGACAATTCACTTTTTCACCATTGTGCGATTGTACGATTTCATGAAATAAACGACTTTGAGAGTAATTTATCTCTCTGTCAAGGAAATCTGATTTGAAATTTTGATATCATCAGAGCGCGTTATTAAATATAACGACGAAATAAATTAAAAACTGAAATACAGGATGGCTCACTTAACCGTATCACCTAAAACTCGTAAATTACTTGTTCTATAAAAAAATGAGTATCAAACGAGATGTATTTGATATTAATTTTAACTATTAGAGTATTAATATATTAATGATAGTTTTAATTGTTAACTAGTTTTCCACTTATCGCTACTTTATCATTACATATGTATTTCTATGATTAAAATCTGTAATATTTAATTGTACCAGTGGAAAGAATATTGAATTCTGAGTAAAATAAATTGTTAAGGTGTAAGGGATAAAAACTTTATATTTAATTAACGAGATATTGTTCAGTGAAATGGAATTTCAATACATGGTAAATTTGTAAAGGAGTTTTGAACATTTCGAGCATTTAAATTACATCAGACTAATTAAAGAATATCTCGGTAATTATTAGTTTCTGACCCCATCTGTGTCAGTAACTTTTTACTCAGCATTCAATACTCTTCCGACTCGCAAGATTAAATATTACAGATCACAAAACAAAAACTCAAGGTCACCATCATGAAACATCTCAAGGTTACCTCGATAAAAATATGTATCTTTAAAGAAGTGACATGCTCTGTAATCGAAACTTTTGCGATCTGTAACACGTTTAGTACAATATATGACGATCAAGATTTTGCGTACCACCCAAAGAAAAACAAATCAACCCTTCTGCGATAATGATATTATATTGTACATATTTAATATATTGTGATCATCATCGTCCCCATGACTTGTTGTTAAAATGCAAGGATTTAATAAACTATTGTGTTAAGTGTAGAAATTAATTCGTGGCCCTCACTATTAATCAATTATAATTTGATTTCATATTAAAATCTTTTACTTGTAAAATGATGCAAAAATACAATGATTCTTACTAATATTCGGACACTTAAAAAGACGATAACTTTTTTAATATTGTAGAATTGTAGAAATAAATTCTAAAAGTTTAATTTTACATCTTTTTTATGTAGGCCTATACTAAAAATTTTAAAAGTACGTTTTGTATATCTGAGTCAATTAAACGTATTCTGAAAATTTTGTCAAAATCGGGTGACGTTGCAATGAGCCACGCACGCTTAAAGATGGTAAAAATAGTAGATTTTCACGATCAGTAAATCTAAGGATTCTTACATCTTTCAATGTATGTCGTTTTTTTTCGCATCAACCGATTTCGATGAAACTTTTACACGGCATATAATTGACGCAGATCTACAAAACGTAGTTTTTAAGTTTTCAATATAGGCCCGCATAAAAAAGTTATAAAATGCAACTTTCAGTATTTTTTCTACAATTCTGATCAATTGCAATTTTTGACAAAATTTTTTTTCACATCCTGTAGCAAACTAATTGCTCTAGCTTCCCAAAAAAGTTCAAATCGTATAGAGCAATATTAAAAAAAGTTTATCGTCTTTATAAGAGTGTCTTAATGTCACCGAATACTTTGTTTTTACACTGAATATTTTTGAACATCTTTTCCAAATCAACAATTCACGAGGATGAGGTGACGAATTGATTTGTCCAGTCTTAATTCGCTATAAGGCAATTGCTGAATTAAGTGGTATCGCCAAAGTTTTCTAAGGTAATACTTGAGTATCAATTTAAATCGTACAATACATTAGTACTATCCCTAACTCTAGATCTCTTTATTCGCCTAACAAACCATAAAGCAGTCCAACGGCGATCCGACGATCTTACTCATTCCGGCAGGATGTACGATCCTTATTGTGCTTGATGCGAATTCAACACTAAGGGTCCAGCAACGCCGGAGTGGTGTGGGGGGAGGAGGAGGAGGTCTGGGAAGATCCTTTTATCCTCTCGGAGTGATTATCTTGGGCGTGCCTCGAAAGAATCGTAGGAGAGCTGAAACTAGAAAACGACTGAGGCCGGGAAGAGAATGAAAAACGACGCGTTGATCCGCTGCGCGCGCGCGGCCGCTCGGTTCATGTTAGAAAGAACCTAACCGCGGAGGAACGGGTCGGAAGACGTATACGAGGAATCCATCGAGCGCTCTTTAAGCGGATATCTAATCTGTATTTGCGGGCGAAACGGCGGACCAAGATGCTATTGCCTCTCTTACCAGGGCATTATCTTATTGTTTGTCAAGAGTTCAGTTATCGTTTTCGTCGGCACTCTGTAGTTTCGTGGGACGCGTGGAAGCCGATTGCCAGCGGGAATCTAACAGGCCAGTCCAGTCGTGACTGTGACAGGCCATTTCGTAAGTTCTCCGCGGACTTTGCTGTCCGCAAACTTTCGACTTTTTCTGCGTGCACGCTGACAAACTAGCGATGCCAGTCTCCATCTACGCGACACACACTTCGCGATTTCTATAATATAGGGTAAACTGTACAATCATTGCCACCCTAAGACAAAACCATAGTAAAAATCTTTTCTTCTTTAAATGTTTCAACGAGCTTAACTTGCTATTATTATAAGCTACTAGCTGACCCGAAAGACGTTGTCCTGTCCAAATTTCAATAAATTTGTTTGTGATGATCGTTTTGTGAATTTGTGAAAAGCTATTGGAAATGTTGTTGAAGTTTTCGATCGTAGTTCGTTTAAAAAACAGCAAAAATATTGGTGATTTCGGCGCAACGGTTCGATCAATTGAACTAAATAAAGCACTTTTGCAAATACTTCTAAACTTTCGACGTTTCGATCCTTATGTGGATCATTTTCAAGAAAGTATAAAAATTGTAAAACGATTTTGTTTCTCGCACCTCGCCGTCAGTACCTCAGTAACCTTATAACGACATGTGTCATAATATCAGATTTTTATATTAAAGATTTTTTCATAGAGCAAGTGAGTGATAAAATGTGGAATCTTGACGAAATATTATAATCCGATTTTTAAATAACCGTTTCTATCATAATTCCAGACGCAGTTTTTATACTTTCTTGAAAATGATCCACATAAGGATCGAAACGTCGAAAGTTTAGACGTATTTGCAAAAGTGCTTTATTTAGTTCAATTGATCGAACCGTTGCACCGAAATCACCAATATTTTTGATATTGGAAATGTTTAAAAAAGTAAAAATGAAAGAAAAAAACGTATTTCCGAGTGATCATTGTATATATTAACGATTGTGGCATTGGTATTCAATTAAAAAGGATGATTTTTGCAATTGTTCCGAATTTTCCGACTTTCCTTTGTAATTGTCTCGAATTTTGTTTTCTTAAAAACTTTTCCAAGACCATGACGAACAAAACAAAAAATGAATTATGCATATTCATCGTGAGTTATGGTCTTGAGTTCATACAAAAATCCCATAAAGAGCACCTTCATTCTGTTTCGAATTTTCCATTTTTCTGGGAAACTTTTTTTATTCGGACTATTGCGAACATGTTTTTTTTAAAATTGGCCAAATCGGTCCAGCCGTTCTCAAGTGATGAGATTAGAGATTTTTCAGCAAACTCAAATAGTTTGACGAGTCATAAATCTTTTATTATAAAATGTATTCAGTGAATAACGATCGCAAGACAAATAGTATAGTCAATGGCACAGTAAGATCTAAACGTTATGCAGGCAATCTGTTTTAAAATTAAACGCATACGCACTTATTACATCTGTAGTACAGTCCGAAATTAGGTTATAAAGCGATAAAGTATACTTACTCGTAACGAAAATTTTAATAAAACACTATTTACACTGCACTGCGGTCATCCGTCGGTCTTATTGGACGTACCAGCGTTGCTAACACTCATATGTGGAAACTCTGTTAAGAAAACTTACAACGTTGCTTTGAAATATAAATAAGAAGCAAGATACAATTGATTTTTTCTACCAGGAATTCTTAATATTAACCCATTGCACTATGTCACAGCGAGTTAGACATGTCAAAAAGATTCTGCACAGGGTTCAAGAAATATGTTACTCATTGATGATTTCTTGCAATCAGTAAACATTTGAAAACATTAGAGAAAAGTTACACATCGCATTACTACAATATAATATTGGATTAGCGAGAAAGTAATTTCGATATTTTAAGAGACAGATGGCGAAAGATCGTCGAGCGAAATGGAAAATATTTTGCTGATTAAAGTTTTGACCTTAAAATACCGAAATTATTTTCTTGCCAACTCAATACATTGCAATGAAGATGATACTTCAAGTTTTTATATGTGTATTTATTGTATAAAATGAATTCGTTCGTATACGATACAATGATCCTTCAAGATCACAAATACAAGGAACGTTTTAATATTTTTGACTTGAAAATTCCGCAATAAACGACTTGGAAAGCGCAATAATAATAATAATTATTATTATTTATTTATTATGACTCTCGCCAAAAATCCTTCTGGCAATCGTCATTTTAGTAAAAAAAGAACCTATTTTCAAAATTTCATCGAATTCTGAGGTGGAATGTAAACGGAAGAACAGCCAAATAATCAATACTATTATATAGACTATTATATATTAGCTCTTTAACATAGAAAATATAATTCACTTTCTCTTACAGACGCAATTTATATTTTCTGGAAAACGGTCCCAAGACGGACCGAAACGTCTAAAAAAGTAATATAAATTTGTAAAACAGCTTAGTAACTTAGGATCGAACCTGTGCGCCGTAATTTAGTTAAAATTTATTATATAGAGTGTTGGAGTTCGCAATAATTCGATTTATAGGATTTATTAATCCATATATGGATTTGCATTTAAATGTTTGAAAACCTGCTCGAGATCTCAAAGCACGTTCAGGTGCGTAAAAATTGATCTGCATAAGGAGAGAAGGACAATCTATATGGTTATTAATTAAGTTAAAAATAAAGCTCTGATCGGATACTCTTCTTTCCAGGTTGACTATATTTAATATTGTGGAGTAATCATGATCAAAGATTGACATAGGATTATTAATCTTATAAGAACAAAACCTAAGAAATTTATGCTGTATTCTCTCTAACATGATTTCGTATTTTAAGCTATTATAATATTTCTAGGTTGTAATTAGGAAAGCTGGAATGTGTGCATTCATACACACAAAAGTCATATTGAACATTTGCTTCGTTCAATAAAGAATATTTAACACATTAGCACGAGGTATACAAAGTATTTCTTCCGTGTCTAACCTTGCGTGACCTTGATGGTCAGTATGTCGGACACGAATGAACTCATTTTGACACACACTTCTAAGTACAAAAGAAATTACATAACATTCTATTTAAAAAATTGAAGGTCACCTTGATTTTTAAAATAATATTATACAGACACATTACATTAAATTGCTTGCCAAAAACTTTTTCCTCTACCATTCTTTTTAATGTTTACCATTACTACTATTTATTATCATTATCTGCATATTATCGTAAAGAGAACTGAACTTCCGGTTAAAAAAGTCCTGTTCTTACGTTTCAATTATACTTTCGATAATTTCCTCTCGAGTCTCAATTATCCGCTGAGCCCTCAATTTATTCGACCTGACTGTACCCCAATTAGGTCGGTCAGTCGAGATTCTACTATTCTTTTAAAGACACTTAAATCAATGAATATTAAAATGTAATTTAAGTCGATAGGAAATACAAATGAAAACAAACCAATATACGTTCGCTCGAAGTTTGTTCAGTGACCTAAACATCGGAGCCGTGTCGGAAACTCTTCGCAGTCAAATTATGTTTTGCAAAAATATTTGCGGAGTTGCTCGAAGTGGGACAAACTTTGTCGTGGTCGAACTCGATGAGCATCTTCTGGAAAACATTACTTTTCCAGCGCGTGCCGTTTCTTTCATCCTCTACAACCTCGCCAGAAAATTCAAAAGGATTCACGACGACGTTATCACTGATCAACAACGATCTCATAGGAGGATAAACAAATTTATCTTGCAACGTCATTAACGTCCTCCTTTTCTTCAAATCTATTCAACAATGATCTGTATAATAGTCAAATAAGAGTGAATAATATTCTGGAAAAATATTTATAAAATTCTTGTACCTGGTTAGCGCATATAAAATAGTTAAAATTATACATATAAAGCATTGGAACACTTTTCAATGTTTCCAACAATGAAGATAATTACAGACATTTGTCAGAAAAATGTTCTGAATGCAATGACCTAACCCTCCCTTGAATCTAATTTGCTCATTCTTTACATTATACATATAAAAATTCACATTTTCTTTAGTATAGATATTTTCCATATGGAAAATATGAATACAATGATACATGCTTGATTTGGTCGAATAATTTCTTTCCTGGAGAGAGGGAGGGGGGGTAGTATCGAATACGAAACGAAACAAAACATCGTCGCGTTTCATTGCCATTTGAGTTTAATAATTTGCACACTTCTGTACGCGGCAATTAATTGAAAGGGTGCACAAGGGTTGATGGCGAGGAGGAGGACGTAGACTGGCCGTAATAAAGTGCTAGACAAATCGGCATCGATTATGTCCTTCGCTATTGCTAATTGCAGCTTGTCGGGAGTACAAACGATCGGCTTACCGCTTCGTCATTTGCAAATTTACTCGACGAACCTCGGATTACGATCCGAGAAAGAGAGAGAGAGAGAGAGAGAGAGAGAGAGGGATAGTGGGGGGTAAATGGAGGTGGGGGTGAAGGTCTTTGAATTATCCTCTTTCACGGGAAGTTTCAGCAATTTAGATTAAGATCAAAAGCCGCGGGATAATGTCTTGAATATCTACCGGCTATGAGTCTGTTGCGAACAACTTGTTATGCCTAGCTTACACTTGCTTTCTTAAGCGCCCGGAGGGGAACAGCCACTCGATTATGACTCCACGGATTCCTCGAAAGGGAGCAATAAGCGTGGCGCGTCGCGTCATGATGATTCGAAAGTGGTTCGTCTCGTTCGTTGCTTCTCGGTTGATTGTCTCCTTCCTAGAGGCACATTTCGAGACGTATAAATTAATGCTTTATTACTTACTTCGCGTACTCGTACAAGGTGTTCCGTCTAGAATTGCGGATTGTCTCTTCTCGAGTGTACAAATTAATTCTTGGCTCTCGCAATTATTAGACTCTGTAGTTAAATATTTTACCCGCTATATTAGGCACTGAGACTGCCAATATTCTACATGAAAAGATCACAATTCTCGAACTTGTGCATGGTATTTTGTCTAGAATTCGAAAAGAACATCATCCTATTGTACTCGTACGAAGCTTTCTGCCTGGAACTACAAACAATTCTTATAAAGTGTGAAAATTAATTTTTAGTTCTTACAATTATCAATGGTAATTTAATGTTACACTCGCGTCTTTTAAATTAGACTTCGGGACTGCTAATCTTGACAGTAAAAATTATACTTCTCAAACTCTGCATAGTGTTCTAGAATTGCGTATTGTCTCCTCTTAACAATGAGTGAGAGTGTTTAATGTACGAAAAGAAAAATATACACGATGAGATTTTTCATTTTTTCAAGCAGAAATGTTACTCAATTTTCGTAGCAGTGAGTGCCGGTCAGTGATAAGAAAAAAAGTTTTATATACAAACTTAAGGAGCAGCATTATTTGTCAGTCGAAATCTTTTGTCCATTATATGAAAGATTCAGTAATTATTTATAATACGTGGAAAATACACAAAAAGTGATGGAGAGTTTCACTGTAAATCATTGACAAATTGAAGAAGAGAGGGCCACAAATTAATTCGTACACCCCTGACACTTCGCAATCTCTTTTTATGCCGAAAGAAAACTATTTTCTGAACGATTGAAACGATTAAACTCGAAGGCATCGGTCCATCGTATTCCGATACAATGCGGAAAATTAACGTAATAAACGGTGGATGAAACAATCGGATGGTACCCGGCGAGTGTGAAACTTTCATTAATGGGGATCGACAATTTCACGAACGTGCTTTCGCGCAGATAATTTCTACGTGTAGAATTTTTCGCCAGTGCGGCGCGGCACGGCGCGGTAAATTTTTTCCCCCCCCCCTCATCAAACTCCACGGGGCCATTATGGACGCAATTATCGGTACGACGGACTTTTTCCCATCTCGATTTGCTGGAACTTCCACGAAATTACCACTCTGACGAGAAATGGAAGATTTTATTTCCCCATATCGATCTTCGCTGATTTTTTTTCCTTCCGTCGCCTCTTGTTGCTCCTCTGAATATGCTTCCTCGCCATTTTCCTCAATTTTTCACGGTATTCTGCTGCAGTTGATTCTGAAAATACAATCTCTTCGCAGAAAAAGAAAGGTTTTAGAGAGTTCCGATGTCTGACGTTTTATTAATAACCATGCAACGGCGTTGTCTCCGTCCCGCTCTATTAAAATTCGTGAAACAAATTAATTTACATAGTCATCGATGCTGAATGGTTTCAAATTCACAGGAAGATTATCACGAAAAATTAGTTCCGCTTATTCCGAGGGAAATTCCCTCGAAAACCAAGGCGTTGGATCGAGTAGTACTATCCGTTCGACTTTTATTACTTCGTAATTGTAGAAATCGCGGTATTGTGATGCTAATTGAAGATAATTATCAATTAAAATAAGCTGTTCCGGTAGTAGATCATATGAAGACCATTTATCGCGCTATTAACTTTCTGCTACTTTCTTCGTATTGTTTTGTAATTGAATTACTGTTACGAAGTGTGAAATTTTCACTAGAATATACTACAACAGAATAATTAAATAAAAAAGTAATAAAAAGCGTGCATTTTATACATTCAAAGATATGAATTATGTATGCAATGTAAATTGAGTGTGCATAGTCAATAATGTAATCTTTTCGTTTGCATTTTTACATTGTTTACTATTCAGAGTTGTGATGCCTGTCAGATACTTGTTACATTAATATTCTTATATTTCACTGAATTTTTTATACTTCTGTTATAATAGACGCGCTTAATCGGAGAGACTCATTAACATTTAAATCAAATGAATGAAGTTTCTGAGATATCTCGAACGATGTGTTCCTCATCCTCAATTTTGTGGGTTGTTTCCACCTTCTAGACATGAATCACAGCAGATAAATAGAAATACCCGTGAAATATATTCTTAAACAAATTATGTCCTACATATATTTCGCCTGTCACGGTCAAATGATTAATTCTATATTATATTTTTTACATACCGTTATAAAAACCGTATAAAATCAAAGTAAACTCTATTTTTTCATATTTGTAAGGCAACACAAACCACTTGCTAATAGTGCTAGATAGTATTAATGTTGAGTAATTAATGACATTGAATAATCCAAGAATACAAACGGAAAAATCAAATATAACAATGTTGATTCTCGTAACATTCTCATACCTGGTAAATCCTACCAATTTGGAATTAACGATAGGACCATTCGAATCCTACTACATCAGCTAGCCAGCAAATGCTTCAATTGATAAATAATACAGCAAATATAACTTTTGAATTTCACTTTTTCTGGTTCTTCACAAAGTAATTCTATCACTCGATAAAAGGCGTTGAACGATATTCGTGTTTCTAATAGGCGTCATTAACCTCACGCATTACAGCTTATTGTTCTAGGGTTATAGGTCAAAATGGACAACTAGCTGTCCAAAGGCTAATCGGTATTCACAATTTCAAATTTGTCTGAAGTGAACAGAGCCACGCGAGAAGTTCAATTAGCGGGGAGCATTGGCAATGATAAGTGTCCATGTAGATCTGGAATGATCTAGATCGTTCACCAATCCTGGCAAAATCATTTCAATCTCGTGTAATCCAGAATAAACAGCTGATAGCTCGATGGACCGTGAAATCCTCTAAAACACGCGAAACCATTCAAGTACAGAACTTTCGATTCTACGTTTTTCCCATATGGAGGAAGACCGACAGGTCCCTGGAACACCTGGAGATCGATATTTCTGTGTATCTCTCGCATCAACGACACTGTGTGACAAATACAAGGTCGACGAGGTAGAAACGAAAAAGTCAGTGTACATAATATGACACGAAATAGTTGATATTCCAGGAAATTAACAATATATTCATTCGTCAGTTTGTACTAAGAATGGAGTTGCTCGACGTAGTATTCACGAATCATCACGATCATGGTGGACTTTTAGGGTATTTACTGTTGAAAACTATTAAGTACTTTTCTTAAATTGTCTGGACTTTATGTATGTGTGTTGGTATGACTGCGTTTGTACGCTGTGTTTGACAATGCGTCTGTGTGTTGAGTATGAAGTAGTCCGTCTGTTGCTGTCTGTTTGCCCGCATGGTCGGCTGTATGCTCTGTGGCGTCAGCGTACTTTCATACTTGTGAAATTAGTATCCAAAATCTGTTATACAATCCTCACTAGTTTAAGTGCATCGCACATTATCTTTTATTCTTGTATTGGCACTGTAAATTCAAATATGGTTTTTTTGTTTATAACTTACAACACACAAAAACGTGGCTGTTCCAACTGAAAGCCTCATCAATATTTACCATTATCTCGACCACTCCCCACGGGTAATAATCAAAGAGATTGCAGTCAGAGCATAAGTCGAGAGACCTTACCCAGACCAGTAATGACAGAGGTTTTCTAAAAGCCAGATTAATCTTTTCTTTCAATACGATCACGAATTCCGCGGTTCTTTTGCGAAGCAGAACTACTCCATGCATTTGCCTCCTGTTGTCCGTCAGAACCTCTGAATTTCTTGGTTAACTTATAAACTTGTGTCTTTTCGTAGCCAAACCGAGCAATGATTTTATCTAACGTTTTTCAGCCGTATTCATGGCTGACCATTTGCCACTTGTTCAGTGATTGGTGGCTCACAAAATGAGCGACCTTATCAGCAATTGCTTCGTTCATATTTGGCTGGCTCTTCTGATTTGTGAGATCGCTGGAAAAAAATTGCAGATTTATCTCGACGGCCTATAGGTTTCAGTATCGAAAGAGGCGGAAACCAGCGCCGACGAAAGTTTTTCGCTAATAAGCAGCCCGGGCGGCGCGGCGCTTGCTCTTATCAACCATCGACATGGTAGGCCGCGGAAAGAAAAACGACCGATTTATCTGGAAAATCCTTGTCCACGTGAGATCCGGCGCGCCACGGCGAAGATCGTCCGGCTAACGAGCAAAAAGCACGAGGTACCGTTCTGCGTGCTTTAAACTCGGCCCGATGAAAAGACTGACCGCTCGAGTATCGTCGAGTTCTCGCGTGCATCTCGCTATAATGCATCTCGGCGCACGCCATTGATGCACGCTCGAGGAACCTGCTTTTCTTGTCCCAATTGCGGCTAGGCGGCTAGGCCGCTCGGCTCTTGATGATTTTTCGCTCGAGTCCTTCAATGTCTTCTCTCCTATTCCTCGTCGGGCCCTTCGTCCTCAACCTCGTCCTTCCCGCGCGCTCCCGGCATCGCTTCTTGCCGAAACAGGAATAGCTCTCTCCTCTTTTTGCCGTCACCTCGAAGTTCGACGCTTCGACGAAATACAACCGCAAGAAATCGACGATGCTGGACTGTAAGTCTAAACTGTAAATCGAGAACTTTGGATTCTTCAAGGTACCGGGACGAAGGCAAGACAAAGTCCTGGAATATAGGGTATAGTTGGAATATAGAATATAGGGTATAGGAATATAGTATTATTTTTGTTTTTTGTATTACGTAAGTTTTAAAATCGTTTTTCGTATTTCGATCGATGATTATTTAAACTACAAAATATGATATTGGCGCACTGGTTCGATCAATTAAAGAAATATAGAAAATTTGCAAAATATTACATGAAATCTATTTTTCAACGTTTCGGACTCTAATCCAGACCATTTTCAAAAATATATAAATTTCAGACGCAATACGGAAATTTATATATTCTTGAAAATAGTCTGGATTTGAGACCGAAGCGTTGAAAAATAGATTTCATGTAATATTTTGCAAATTTGCTATAGTATTTCTTCAATTGATCGAACCAGTGTACTAATATCATATTTTGTAGTGTAAGTTTTAAAGTCTGGAAAATGTTTCTCTGAACGTAGGAACGTTTAATATTACGTAATATATTTTTAAGATATTCAGAAAAGATAGGTGTAACTTAGTAAAAACGTCGAAAAAATCGGTTTTTACTTTTTTTTTTAACAACGACGCACCAAACCAAAAATCTGAAAAAATTCATGAACATTATCTGTAACAATATGTCTCTACTGTAAAAATATAAACTTGGCCAATTCAGAATTTCCATGTGAAATCCGCATTTTTTCGATTTTTTTTAGGGTTTTGATTTTTTACAAAGAGGATTTTCAATTTAAAAATCTGAAACCAATTGCGAAGTATATATTTGGGTTCTTCACATGTGTCAGATTTTTCTCAGAATTTCGAAACATCATTAATTAGGGAAAATAGGCTAAAAACTGATTTTTCGATTTTACCCCGTAACTACCCTCCCGATCGAGATACAGGGTTGAAACTTTGCACAGTATGTTTTTTCTTGGTGCCCTATCGAATGACGCATCGTCGATACAATTCGGTTCAAGGGCATTTTTGACTGTCTTATCCGGCTATACCCTTTGAATACAGTAGAGTACAGCAGGCCTGGAAGAACGTGATCTCGTATTAAGGATAAAGGATAAAGGAAGATTACTTGGTCCCCTTAGGGTTTCAAGTCCATACACCACTCCCTTCTCTTTCCAATTTCACCTATCACCTAATTTCAATCAAATCCAACGGGACCTACTTTTTATGGTGGGTTCCGAACCACCTTTTTTGCCAACAACACGTGGCCAGTACCCAGACAAGTCACCGCCTGAAGTATACTGTATACCCATGCGGTCACCCATCCCTGCCCGGCCCACGTCCAACACTGTTTAACTTCGGTGATTGCACGGGAACCGGTGTTTGTAGCGAGGCTATGGTCGTTGACTGATCTCGTATTAAATGAATGAAAAATCATAGTGGTGGGAGTCAGGTGGACTCATTATACGAACCACCTGATTAAACCTCGTTATCCCTCGTTCATATAAATGGAGTTTTACTGTATTTAATGCAGTAACTGTAAAAAGGATAAAATTCTTTCTCATTGTATATTTCAACATAACATTATTTAACATTTTCCCACTCCCAGCAGCCATCTCAAATGTCTCTCCTGTAGCCTTTCTAATCCTTCCCTCTTCTTTAAGCCCCAAATTTCCACTCCATGACTTATCACTGCACAAATTAATTTATTATTATAGACGGACTGAAAGCCCTTTTACATAAGTGTTTATAAAAAAGAGAAAGAAAAAAGACTACTCGTCTAATAACAAAGAAGAGACATGCACCAAACGAAACAAAAAATACATATAATAATGGTACAATCGATATGGTATGATCATACAATCCTGCTTAGTTGCATTTTAAAATTTAGTGAAGAAACAATGAAAAAATCAATACGATTATAAATAGTGCATGATTTTGCAATAATGCGATTCATTGGATTAATTAATCCATAAGTCCATTTTGTTTTAAGTGTTCGAAAACTTCCTTTTGTTCTCAATTCACGTTCCGGTACATAAAGATTGATTTGCGCAAGTAGAGAGAAACAATAAGTATGATTATTTGTCGATTAGCCATAAATTTAATTTAATATAGAAATGTTTTTCTTTATGTTTGTCGTATCTGTACAGATTAGTACATTGACGAACAACTTGATGGTAGATATGGGTGAATAAGATGAAACAGAGCTGAACAATATTGTGGAGTAGTGAATCGATATTATGCCCTTCCGATAATCATGCTTTATCGACCTCCTTATAATCACATCTCCATCCGCAGTACATCATGAGTCTAGCCGACAGCAACCTCGAGATTCAGTTCTGTTAACTATGATAGAGAGGGAGAGTAATGACCGAGTGAGAGGCTACGAGACACGATCTGCCTGATAACCAATGAAAATTTTTCCGTACACTTGTGTTGATTAATGATTTATTTAAGAAACGAAATAGGGGCTTTGTCCCGTTTAAGCTCTACTAATTGTAATTAATACTTGCATTTTTTGAATGTGTTATTTGCACGAATTTATTATGTCATGACTAGACTGCGAATTTTTATGTAAAACAAGTATTGCGTGCATCAATTATAAAATATTAAAATTAAATTTCTTTTTTCCTGATTAATTCCATTAATTTGAAATTAACCCAGCAATATTGTTCATTTAAATAAATGCCTAAACTCTGCTGCTTATTAACATAAATCAGAACGTTGATAAGCAAAGAAGTAATATAGACATGAAAAATTTATTCCGATACCAAATTTCTATAAATTTGGCTGATAATGTCAATTCTTATTAAAATATTGATTAAAAGCTGCGACGTTTGGTTTTTTGTTGTATTGAAATGTGATTCAAAAAGCAATTTTAGTTTTTCCCGAATTTTCCATTTTCCGGACACTTTTCTTTCCCTAAAACATTATTTGGATTATTGCGAACATTTTAAAAGAAGATTGCCCAAATCGGTCCAGTCGTTTTTAACATTAAACATACCGAGCACTGAAATCGATTAAAATATTTTAGCTGATAAAATTGACAAGGCTCTATTCATTTAGATTTCGTGCAATTTTTATTGCAATGTGTTCTTGGAGAAAGAAATTTATCGAAGCATTTTCCATGTAAGCAACGTTATAGTTTTAATAATTATAAAATTAAAAATCTAAGACCGACCGTGGTACGTTTAGTGTTAAGTGATGCGCTTACCAGCGAACAGCATTTGATTTTTATTTGCATAGGTAGATAGATAAGATGATAGCTTGGTACCGGCTTTTGTCGTATTATGGATGAGGGTATGCATAAAGTGACCGTACGTCCCGTTTTGAACAGGATCGTCCCGTGTTTATGTAGCCTATATCGCTGTCCCCAAGCACAGCTACGGGACGCCGAATTTTCCAGGTTTTCGAAAGCAACCCACGGTAATAATTGCAAAAAAGTATGCGCAGAATCTAAAAATCATCCGACGGTAGTACCTCATAACGCAGCTATATCTTTGATAAAAAAGAAAAAAAATTATTCAAATCACTTTCATGTATGAAAAGGGCGCAATAAATTTGACCGATTTCAAAACCGATTTTTATTGAAAAAAACTTTTTTACTGGTTTTTTAAGGGTATTGTTTCGTTAATTTTTTGTTATGTATGTACATAAATATACCTTGTGTTTTCCTTTTTCATTTTTGTAATATTATACATAAAAAAAATAAAAAACTTCTATTTTCAGTTGTAAATTTATCTTGTTTTTTATCAGTAAAAATGCGAAACTATTTTAAATCGGTCTCATAGAAAAGTTAAAATCCGAAAGCCGGTTTTTTTTAAAGTCGGTTTTTGTATAAATCCTAGTCACTCGTAAACATAGCATACGAGGTAATGAATTGTAATAGCATACGCAATAACTTGTAATTAAAAAGAATTTTGTAGGAGTTACCGAGCATAAGTGTCGATGAAAGTAGCAGTTGTTACCTCTGTTAGTTTCACTTAAATCTGAAATTCACTATCGGAATCATGCGAGTTAATTTCTTTTATCCTGAGAGAAATCGCTGACGTCGTTTTTTTATTTATACGCTGGTAGAGAAATGTTAAAAAACCTTTCTTGTTTGTTAAAAAATCTTTCGGCAAAAGTTTTTTCATTTTTTCCCGAACTTTCCATTTCTCCGGGCAACTTATACAATTTTACTTACCCTAAATACCTTATTTGGACTATTAAGAACATTTTTTTTTGAATTAGCCAAATCGATCCAACCGTTCTTAACTCATACGCTTACCAACGAACAGCATTTAATTTTTATTTATATAGATAAATGTTACCTCAGCCCTATCCACTTTGAATTCAATTTACTGTCCTCGGAATAACACACGTTGCTATAAGAAAGTGCTCATACTATAGAAATAACAAACTTATCATATTTATACATATTTATCATTGAACGTTGCATATAGTAAATAGCAACAAATTAATTTACTGGAGAAGATTTAAACCACAGCTGGCGAAAATAGTATTTTATATAGTAAATAATAAATAATCCTATTTATTTTAAAGTATGTTTACAATTTTAAAAAGAAAATATTTTATTTGATGCAGTAATTTTTGAAAATAGAATATTTTTTTTATGCGGCAATTTTTGAAAATAATACATTTTATTTGATGCAGGAATTTTTGAAAATAAAATAATTTATTTGAGGCAATAATCTTTAACAGTAGTATTTAAAAGTATTGAATGTATTTTATTTTATTTTATTCTAAGAATATTGAAAATATTTGGACTTTGTTTCTATTTTTAATTTCAATTTTAAATATTATTGCTGAAAATATTGGTTCGTATTCAATAGATTTATTAGTAGAAATAGTAACCTGGTAATAAAACAAACTGTATGTTTATCAAGAAATCTCAGTAGGCACAAAATATAGAATTTTCTATTTTGTGTTTCAGATTGTTAAAATAGAAAATTTTATTTTCTGGTTCTGATTGTTAAAATAGAAACATTTTATTTTCTGGTTCCGATTGTTAAAATAGAAATATTTTATTTTCGAAATTGTATATCTTATTCAAAATACTATTTTCTTTAAGCAAAATAAAGTCTAAAATATTAAATAGTATTTGAAATATTTGTTTCGTCAAATAATGCCCACCTCCTGTAATATTCTGCTCGACCAGTCTGCTGAACTTTCAAAAATACCTGTTCACAGAAAATTGACAATGTTTCTCGGTCAGCGTGCATGTTTGTGAGCGACCTTAATCCCCGGCGACCAGCTCCAGGAGGAGTACCTCTGAATGGTGCACGTCGATGTAATGAAGATGTAATATCACACCGCGTAGTAGTTATGTGTCGCATAGTATTCCGATACGTCCGCGCGCAATCACGCGGTTACGTGTGGGGAACAAGCTTTGGCTCCGGCAGCAGATTCGCGTGCTATCCAGGTAACAGGGAATTCCACGTGTCACGTGAGAACACCTTTCGTTCCGCGAAAGAAGAGTGACCGGTCTCGGCAACGCGCGCGCCGCCGCGCCGTTTGTCTCGATTTACACCGGTCACGGTACGATTACGACCTGGCCACCGTGCACAGCATTGTTACTTCGGAGTTCGTTGTAGCTCCCCCGTATAGTACAATGTCCGTCAGCGATTCTCGCTGCGGCAAATATTTTCACTTCCTTCGCCGAGGAACGCTAGATTGCTGTTCGCACGCGTCAACGATGTGGTCGCTCCACATCCCTACGTGTATTACTGACAGTTCAATCTTTCGACGCTTCCGACTGCTACGTCGCGTAGTGCACCAGAATCGTAAAAAGCTGCACGGAATTCGTGTCTCTGTTAATTATACATTGTTAACCCTTTACACTACGAACTATTTTTCAATTTCATTGCCAACAGCTCTCTACTCTAGCAAATCACGATAACAGAGAACCAATAATCCAAAATATATTCAATTTAATCTCGACCTTTTACAAAAGGAATAAAGATATTATATTTGTATGGATCCCCTCCAGTATAAGAATTGCAGGCAATGAAAAGGTCGACACAGTTGCTGAAGAAGTCACAAAA
The DNA here is from genome assembly GCA_028455595.1 of Lasioglossum vierecki. Taxonomy (NCBI): domain Eukaryota; kingdom Metazoa; phylum Arthropoda; class Insecta; order Hymenoptera; family Halictidae; genus Lasioglossum; species Lasioglossum vierecki. The sequence goes on along the minus strand of CM052340.1, from coordinate 1,081,183 downwards.
GCGTCTCCTAGAAGTTAGCCCTCCACTTGTTGAATTAAACAATTTCATCAATTGTGCTGGATTGTGTTAGGTTTATGCTATATTGTGCCCGAATATTATCACTATAATATGAAAAATAAGATGAAAAATTGAGAAAAATGATTTTTTGAGTAGCCCCCCACTTTTCATTTTTTCAATTTTCTCAATTGTGCTAAGTTGTGCTAAGTTGTGCTAAGATTGTGCTCAAGTATTATTTTAAAAAAATTATAAATAAAAAAGTTATAGTAAAAAAACGTTTTTGACATCTAATTAACGTATAAGTAAGAATAGTTATCCAAACAGTATATAATCATATATCTGAGTTGTGCTAGCCTAGCACAAGTCAGCATAACTTTTAAATTCCCCAGCACAACGATATAAAGGGCACTTTATTTACTCTTGTACGTGCCACAAAAGCCTCACCTAAAAATTTTCCAATCTCCCCCAATGATCTAATTAGAGAGCTCAAGCTAAAAATCCAAAATAGTTGGAATGAAAAATGGACTAGATACCCTCCTGCCAAACTATTTAAAATAAGAAAATACATCTATAATAATAATTCTCCTAATATTACCCACAGGAAAGACCAAGTAGTCATTACGCGACTCAGAATTGGCCTCTCAAATATTACACACCTACATAAAATATCGGAAAACCCCCGCTCTCTCTGTCACCGTGTAACATACCACTATCTATCGAACATATCCTTCTCGAGTGGCCAGCTCTTCAGACAAGCCCACAACATTCCAACCAATCTGAGTGAATGCCTCAACGACCAAAAAATCATTGCAAGTGTTCTTACCTTCCTCAACAATGCAGAGCTATACTACAAAATTTAATTACAACAAAACATTGTTCTTATAATTGTATATCAAAAGTGGTCGCTAATGACCTCGATGTTAATGCGACCTTTGTGAATAAACAATATACAAAAAAACTACCTACTATTCGTTTTGTTCGAAATTTTAGTTGAAAGGACAGTTCCTCGGCATGCTGCTTGTTCCAAACAATTTTGTGGACTAATTAATATTAAATATTAACAGAGTTTAATATTAATTAATATTAAATATTTAATTAATATTAAATATTTAATAATATTAAATACAGATCTCGAACGTTGTAGTCATTTATACAAGTGAAACTTATATTTGTCTTAACTGAGATACAAGACAATTAAAAAAATAAAGAAAAAACCAAACACGTATAAGAACCCATTTTATTTATATTTTTCTTTCTCTGATGTCGAGTCACACTCGACAAAGAAGTGCAAAGGATTAAGAGGAGCTTCTCGTATAACGACAGTCAGAACAAGTGATTTTCAAGAAGTTTTTCAGAATAACTATTGAGCATGCAACAGGTTATTTTTAGTTTAATTATTTTTATTATTAATGGTTGCAATATACCCACGTTTCTCGAAACTACGTTTATCACTTACTGCTGTTTTTAACTTAATTACTGAACATAGTAATGGAATGTTTTTTATGTACCTAACCATATGAAAAAAGTGACATCAATTTTAGTTCAGTGTAAAAAATATCATTTTATGTGACAGTGTAATAGTAAGTGGAGACTTCGGTAGGAGGTAACAATTTAAGTTTGTTTTTCTTTTGTAGAACCAGTTGGATGCTTGTGGTATAAAATGGTAATTGACAAAAAAATATTCGCTTCGAATCAGAACGTAGCATTAACAGTTGAAACGCGAAGATGCATTTTTACTTACATTTTTACTAATTGCAAACTGTATTCACTACCTACGCAATTCGAGTAAGGTATTAGCGACTGTTTTCTTTCTCCAACTCGTTCGGCTCTGAATGGTTTAGCACAGAGGGAGAGAGTGAGGAGCGTCAAGTGCGAATAAAAGTCTAGAAAGCCTATTTAGTGAGATAAGCATCACCCTAAGCATTGCTAGAGATAGATTGCAACCATTAATTGAGCAAAAACAAAGTTTCTACTGAGTGTGCATCATTGTGAGTCGTTGAGGAGATATCAATATAATTAATACGTGTTCCAAAAAACTCACTAACTATAGTGATTGTATAATACATATTTCTATAAGTTACATTGAACAATTATAACGTTAAAACGATGTATTAATGATTTCGGCGCACTGGTTCGATCAATTTTTACTTAGAAGCAATTCTGCAAATTATCAAATGAAAATAATCAAAATAATAATTGCGTCTGTGAATTATTAAACAAAAAATTATTATATTAACTATTGATATCAGTTGATTAACCATTGAATATCTAATTATGAAATAAGTTACTCGCTTGCTTTATGATAATAATTTTAATTGTTTAATACAGACAAAACACGTGCTGCTATCACGTTACTGTACAAGCTACTGAGCATTAATACATCTTTCATAAACAAATATACGAAGAAATATAAGAAATCGATTTAAGTGAAGCTACACTTGGTGAAAAACATTATGGAATATGAGGATTTTCAATTTATAATCTTTATCTTTACATTCACAAGGAAAATTGCAATTCTGCCATTCGAAAGTCGATTGACATTGTTAAATATTTTCAATGTTTTTGGATACACACGTAAGACGTTATTCCAATCTAACAATAAGTGGATAAAATGTATATGTCATGTGCTATTCACATACTTTCGCGAGTTCATTCTACGTAACATTGAATCGGAGAGGACACTCGAGCATTTGTAACAGTTTCTTGGTACTGACAATAGAAGATTCGATTTTCTTTGGTATACGAGAAAACATGAAAGAGGCAGAACAATAGCAATTTCCTTATTATGGCCTCCATCATAATTATCTATACGGCTACGGTAACAATGTTAGAAAGCGTGAAAAAATGCATCGCGAGTAGAAACCCTGAATTCCTTAAAGATCTGTGATTCAAATTTTGTCAGGTTCATATTCACGTCTTTTATATCATGAAACTATGAAACATTGAATTTTTTTAATATACTAATAAACACTTTCTCGATAACTATTACATTATTTTCAACATACTAGAATTATTAAAAGAGTCAATTTTATTAAACTTCCATTTCATAGGATTGACTTATACAATTTTTATTGCGCATCAAGATCCGCAGTCTCATTGTTAAAACTCGTTAAGGGAACAACAATTGCGAACAGTCGAAATTGAAAAAAAGTATTTAAACACTCAATATTTCGAAAAAATTGTCGATATTTAAATTATGTTGATAAACCTGGACTCAGTTTAAAGCTTGATGACGAATAGTTCCTTTCCTCTTTTCTCTATTTGAGACATTGATAACAAATTTCTCCTTACATCTGGAACTTAATACACATTGCATAACAATATTCTTTCTTTTCTTGTTCCTATTAATATGTTGACTAAAATATCTCCTATGCCTTCTGCTTTTAACGGCTGTACTTTTTGCTTTTTGGGATCTGCTGCGGTATTTACAATTTCTGAATTAATATTTTTGAAATTTGTAAACCAATCACGTCTATTGCACCATGATGAGTGCAACCACTATCTAATAACCAGCTGTCAGGAAATACATTTAAATTATTCAGACTTACCAACAGTGTGTCTTCTTGGCGTCTTACTTGTTTCGTATTATTGTACCTTTTATTGTCATAATTCCTATATACATTAGAATAGCAATTCTTTGCAAAATGGCCTATTTTGTTACATTTAAAGCATTTTATAGGTTCATGCTTCCCTTTTTCGTTCTGATGTATTTCGTTTCGTCTTGCATTCTTCTGCGTGTGTCCTTTTGCTTCTGGTTTCCTTACATATAATATCTCATTCGACTCTTCAACGTTCTGTATTTCTTCCCTTGATTTACGTCTTTCGTATTCTTCAATCAGGATTCTTTTTATTTCCGCAGAGGTAAATTTTTCATCTGAAAGACTTGCCAAAGACATATTTAAATTTTCGTACGTTTCTGGTAAACCAGCTAACATTATATACGCAATGTCCTCATCTGTAACGTTTGAACCCGCCTCTCTTAAATTCCTAGCAACAACTTTAATTCTAGGTAAATATTGAGACATACTTTCATCATGCTTCATTTTTCAAAATTTCCCATGCCACATGTGCGGTAGCGCAATCTTCTATGTGGATCTGTTGCTCTGGTTCTACATTCAACCCTATGGCGGCGAAAGACTTATTTTTTACCTGATGCTGTCTTCTTTCTGCCTCAGGAGCATTTGGTTTCACAACTTTTTCGGTTGTCACATAATCAAGTAATCCTTTTCCTCGCAATAACCAGCTTATTTCAGTTTTCCATTGCTGATAATTGGAATCGGAAAGCTTTGTAATACGTACATCAGTTTTGGATTCGTTATAAATTTTATAAATTATTGTTTCACACTGTATCACTATATTTGTAAACGACGCAACTATTTTCGTTTATCACTTTCGTGTTCCTTTTTAATTATATGTTATCTGTGTGCATAGTTGATCTGGGCCCATAACCAATTGTGCTAGTTTTAATATACTTTCAATAATCAATTAACCCAAAGATCAGATAACAAAGTTATTTATTATGAACACAATTAGAATCAAAGGAAACATAATACATAAATACGTCTGAACGTTGAATATAATGTAAGAGGAATGAACTGTTTAATGAATATTGTCGCAAACGAACGATTCTCTTTTTTTATCAAATTGAAATAGATCAAATCAGTCCACACTTGAAGCCTCTACTTTTGCAAAGCAGTGTTTATTTTCTTGATTTCTTACGAGATGATCACAGTGCAAATACAGGGTGTTCCAAAAATGTTGTACTTCCTTGAAAAGGCTGATTCCCAAGATCGTTTGAGCAACTTTTTCTTTTGGAGAAATCTCCTCCGCGCCTTTGATAAAGAGTTATCAACGAAAAACACGTACCAATTAGAGTGCATCAGAATTACAGCTCCGTCAATGCGAACGCCATACTCAGCGGGAGCCGCTGTAGCCAAGTACTGATTGGTCCGTGCTTTTTGTTAATAACTCTTTAATCCCTTGCCGTATCATTTTCTTTACAGTTACAGCGATTAAAATGTATTTATCCCGAAAAAATGCCGTAGGAGGGCAAAGAAAATTTATACTTTTTGTATGGCTACATTTATTTTAATTCTTAAATATTAATTAATCGCGAATCAAATTTTATTCCATTTAAAAAGACAGGCGAACATTCGTATTTGTTAGACTTCATTGAAATTTTCATCACGAGTATAACTCGTTAAAATGCACGCTAGTGGTTAACAAACCCGGGGAGAAGATTTTCGCAAAGGAAAAAATTACTTGAAATCACCTTGGAAATCGCCCCTTTCAAGGAAGTACAACATTTCTGGGACATAGTGGCAATTTTTCGAGAATTGGGTACGTAGCACAGTGCGCGGCATGTAAATGGACATTCGAGACAAAAATCATAACTTCTAAATTTTTTACTTAAGTACCTTAATAATTTTTTAAAGGGAATACAAAAATGCATCGATTAATGCACCAAAAATGGTGCATTAGTAAAAAAGTAAAAGTTCATTCTAATTTTTTTTTAATAAAGAGTTTTTATGATTAGTTGTTATTGCAATTCGTTGTCAACTGTATACTGTACAACTTTTGTTGTAAATATTTTTTAATTATATGGTTAAATTTAATTATATCTACTGTAATGCATAATTATTTACTTCAGCCAAATCGCGATTACGAATGCATTTCTCTAACAAAAATTAAATAACATCGAGTCTTGCAATTTATCGCAGAAAAAATTATATGGCAATATACTACAACATCTTTTTGATACAGAACAGCCAAAATTATAGGATGTTTTGAACCATTTTAAAATTATGCATACCTCTGGTCAAATTCTCCATACTTAAGTTGTAAGAAACAGTTTAAAACAAAAACGAACCTAAAAGAGCACTTAGGGCACGAGTAATCTAACTTTTTAGTATTTATACCAGAATAAACTCTTGGCTGTTACTGATTTCTTATTGAATTTCTTGGATAATACTTTTTACATATACATTCCTTACTTACTGACTGATGATTTTGTAGGATAATTACATTAGAATGGAATCATGATTATTTTGATTTTTGTCCATTGCATGCCACAGTGTGCGTAGTGCTGAAATTCTTGGATCTACTGTTACAAAGGTATCGCGTCTTCCATTTTTTTTCTCCTGTTTACCTCCGATATGCCCCTTAATTAACTGTGTGAAACGAGTATTTCGAATGAGTGGATCGATCGAAAAAGGTAGATTAAACGTTTCTGGCGTGCGACACCGACGAAACGGGTTAACGAGATATAGAGAGAAATAACAACGAGGACGATTCTCTCGTGACACGATGTGGCGTTTACCGCTAACGAGCGCGCTAATTGGCATAAACGAAGCCGCGCCCGCGGGAGTGTAATCAAGTAATTCAATTAACGCTGTCGTCTAGTTCCTGAATATTTTTCTTCCGACTTCGCGATCTCCAGATATAAAGAAATTCTTTCTTTTTTTCCATTGATTCCGGAAAAACGGAATTTACTCTCAAACATTGTTTTGGATTTTTAATTTTCGAATAGAAAATGTTGTCGCAGAAATTTAAGAAAAAATTCACTTGTGCAATCAATTTTTATGTAAACTCACATGTATGCAGTGTCGCCAGATCAAAAATTGTTCCCCCACTCTACTAGAAGTAAATAAAAATAAATTTTTTTAAAATACCACGGTTTGAAAAACGGACTAAAAAGTATAAAATAACTTTTCTTAGTCCTATGCAGATGCTTAACCTCGTACAGATAGCTCCTTAAAATTTTGACTAGCTATGCAAGTAATTGTAAGACTAGAACGAAAAACTTGGGGCGCAAGATGCATCGATCATCTATTGCATACGTGGTAAAAAAGTAAATACATTTTAGTCCTACCCCTAGTAGCACAAAATACTGTATACACATTCATATAATATTAAAAAGAGATTCAATCTCTTCTTAATATTTAAATGTACATACAATATTTATTTTATAGTAAGTAATAAATATTTCTTTTTAAATATGCAGGAAATATCTATTTCATGTTACGAGAAAAATATTTTTTTCTAAATATTATATGGATCTTTATTTAATATTAGAAATAGAATATTTTTTCCTAATGTACAGATAATATTTGTTTCATATTATGAAAAAAATACTTTTTTCTTATTATAAAATAAATCTTTATGTAATATCAGAAATTATATAAAGTTATATAAATAAAATGGAATATTCCCTCAAGCAGTGCACAGAAAGTAATAGATATCCATAGTTTCTAATTTTTGTTATAACTTTTTCTTAAATTCGAAAATTTTATTGAATGTTATTCAAATATTGAATTTATATTTTTCAAATATTGGATTCACATTTATTTTATATTTTTTAAATATTTAGTTTATATTCTCTGAATATTTAGCTTATATTTTTTAAACATTCAATTTCTATTTCTTATACGTGTATACAATATTCAGATCCAATATTTTTCTCATATGAAAAAATGTGGCTTAAAAAATATTTTTGCAATATTTGAAAACAATATTTATCTAATAATTTTGTGCTACTAGGGACGATTCAATACAATTTTTTAAAATATAATCTATTTATAATCTATTTTAAAACAGTATGTACTTTGCTTTCCCTATTCCAATAAAAAGTAGCAACGACTGCAAATCTTTACAACAAATAATAACCTGCCTCTCTAGTTTGTAATGATTTTATGGTTTTTGATACCAACTTCTGCAACGAACATTTTTCATTCGTGTGAGAGAAAACGACTTTCTTTTGTTACGTTCAAACGTATGTAAAATTTCATATAGAAGTTTCCAATAAATTAAAGTGTTAAATGAAACATATGAAATAGCAATCTTGCACATATTTGGTCTGTTATGAAATAGAGAATGCAACTGTTCAAGAGTTATGACGATATGATGTGTTCCTCGGTGGCAAGCAAAGCGTCTCGCAAACGACGAACACGACCTATTGCGGAAATAGTTGACTCGTTTTAGTACACCGTGCTGTTATCAAGATTTAATTCAGTACACGACAAGACTTCAAAAGCGTACAATGTTTTCGTTTCTTTTTCCTCTGAGACACGTAGAAATTGCTCTCATTAAAGAACATCAAATAATACAACCTTCGTATTCTCGCTGTCGATTGTTCTGCTCCTGAATTTATATTTCCAATTCCTTAGTCAACATATTACGGAAAATACGAATGTGTGTTTTTACCGAAGTAATTTCAACTAAAGAAAATTCTTCAGCATAATTTTATAAAACATGTTCAGCCCGTTGCCTACTAGCATCTATTTCAACGATAGTTTTCATAATTACAATACTACATACAATAAATGTAATTGTTCCTTTCTATCGATTGTATATTTGTTTATAAAAGATTTGTTATAAAAAATTATTACTTAGAAGCAATTCTGCAATTTATCAACTTCAAATTTTGACGTTTCGATCTATGTTCAGATCATCTTTAAGAAAATTAATAATTGTGTCTGTAAATTATTAAACAAAATTATATTATATTGACTATTGACATCAGTTGATTCAGCATCGAATATCTAATTATGAAATAAATTACTCGCTTACTTTATGAAAATAATTTTAATTGCTGAGAACAGACAAAACACGTGCTGTTATCATGTTACGATCGATTTATGAATCAATCGATAGTCGACGGTTAATTTGAAACCGGAAAAGGTCGTAACCAACATTTTTGACTGCTAGAATACCAAGTTATCAAGGTAATATTAAATTAACATTCAGATTTCTTTTGACAGAGTTGCAAAACTTTTCTGTTTATGAATGACTACCTTTAAGAGTTGGTGCATATTGTGCAGCCACCAACATATTAAATTGTTTGGAAAACAATTCAGTCTCAGTAGCTTGTACAAGCAGAGGTGGGCATTATTTGGCGAACCGTATGTTTCAAATATTATTTTATAATTTAGACTTTATTTTGCTTAAAGAAAATAGTATTTTAAATAAGATATACAATTTCGAAAATAAAATATTTCTATTTTAACAATCGGAACCAGAAAATAAAATATTTCTATTTTAATAATCTGAAACACAAAATAGAATATTGTATTTTTTGTGCTTACTGAGGTTTATTGATAAACATACAGTGTATGTATCTTATCACCAGGAAAATATTTCTGCTCGTAAAATCTATTGAATGCGAACCATTATTTTCAGGAATAATACTTAAACTTGAAATTGCAAATAACGAAAAAGTCCAAATATTTTCAATATCCTTAAAATAAAATTGTATTTTCCAATACTATTTTCAAAATTCAAACGCATACTTTAAAATAAATAAGATTATTTATTATTCACTATTTAAAATACTATTTTCCTCAGCTCTGCTTGTACAATAACATGATAACAGCATGTGTTTTGTCTGTTCCAAGTAATTAAAATTATTTTCATAAAGCAAGCGAGTAACTTATTTCATAATTAGATATTCAATTTGTAAATAGTTAATATAATATAATTTTGTATAATAATTTTTTACAGACACAATTATTAATTTTCATTACAAATCATTGAATTACAACATTAAAGTTGATAAATTGCAGAATTGCTTCTAAGTAAAAGTTGATCGAACCAGTGCGCTAAGAGCATCAATACATCTTTTATAATTAAATGTAATTATTGTGCAATATTAAAAAAATATTGTTACGGGAAGACTACAAATTCGTATAAACAGTTTAACTAACGACATGCACAGAATTAATATTCTTCATATGATATACCAAATTGTGGTTCGACACGCATATGTGACGCTGATAGCGAACGTGTTATAATATTAGGATGGTTATTCAAGGGCTCATTGATTATGTGCTTGCATGGAATTGAACTATTTCTGTCAATCGAAGGATTCACCACTCGAATTTTAATTTATTTAACTTGCACACGGAAACTTCATATGGGCTAAATGGTGTTTCCCTTATTTCCGTTATTCGTGGTAATATGAAATTATTTGTAATTGTAGAACGTTCAAACTGCCACGTTACCACTCCATCTTGCAATGTCCAATTATTTCACTTGAATTTTGAACAATTGTTACAGAAATTCCCGAAAGCCGTCCTGATTTTTTCTAGTTCTCGTTCTACCACTTACCACTTGTTACCACTTTTTTTTCTTCGTGCATCTTCTTTATTTCTTAACCCTTCAGTCGTCTTGTTATAGCGAGATACACTTGCGAGCTAGTGTTAACAATAGCAACTGTCGAGCACTGCTGCTATAGGGTAGGCTAAGGTCATCACTATTCTTGAGGTTGTTAAAAACATAATTAACTGACGAGACAAGTAATGAACTTTGACGATGGTCTTTCTCTCGGGAGAAATGCATACAAATTACGATCGATTCCTGAATCTGGTTAATAAATAACAGTTCGTGAGTGTAGAGTGTATAATTCATTATTCATCGGAGGACTTGGAGGAATTGCGAAACGTGTAATTAACGCTTAGTAAACATTTCTTACAATTCCAATTTATATAAGAAATTCGTAATTTATTATACCTATTATTTGTTGATTTAATACATAATCTTTTACCTGTATTGTATTACACTAATAAGAAATTCTTCATTTCTCAAATCTTAGAAATTGTAGAGATGTATACAGAAAAATTTACAATTGTCAGATTTTGCAAATAGTTCTTTTTTTGTAATAATATAACCTCGATAAAAAAGAGTTGTTCACAGAATTGTTCAAAGAATTCATTGTTAATCTGTTCTCAAGCTGAGTCTTTTATTACGAGGTATGAAGTAACATTTATAAAACTGACACAAAATCAATCAATAATTCTTTAAAACGTTTTAGAACGAGTGAGATAAGTGTCCAAATTAGATCCGTTTGACTCCATTTAATGGAAGCAAGTTCAAAGCGAGTAAAGTGGCAGCTGAGGCATAAAATGTGAGGGGTTCGTCGATGCATCTGGGAATAATTTCGTTGGAACTATAAAATTACGACCAATTTTTAAAGAAACAGTTATAGATGGCTTCTACTTATACAAGGTGACTGTAGGAACTGGGACAAGTGCTATTCGTTTTCAAGTGAAAATAGAAAAAAAATTATAGAAGAAAAAATTATATGTCACAACGCGTCCTAACTTCTGATGACCTCATTTTTTAAGTGGATACCCCGATGCACCCACCAGGTGCAATTTCACTTTAACATTCTTTAATGCAACCCAACTGTTTTGTTAAACCAATCGATCCATTTATTATCCTACATATAAAAATTCTAATTTTGTGTCAGAGTAAATATGGAATTAGATCCTACAATTTATATCGAGAGTTTGAATACTCCTTGTAGTAAAATATGTTTCTGAGCACTCAACAATAGATACGTGTTTAATCAAAGAAGTGATTTGTATGAAACATTTCTGAAACACGAGACAACGCACAGTGCGTCGAAATGGACAAAAATCTATATCTCAAAAACTATAAGTGATATAAAAAAATGTTTGAAATAAAAGTTATAGGGTATAGGAAAGAGTATACGATGATTGTATTTGTTTGATTTTGTTGTAACCTTGAGCAGCTCTATGAAGGTCACTTTAAAAATTTCATACGGTAATGTATATTTTTGATCATGTATTCTAATAGGTGAGATTAAGGCATTTTCAAAACACTACAAGAACATTATTTTTGCATAAACCGTTGTCAAGATATAAGTTGGCGTATCGCCTATAGTGGTATTGAATATATGTATTACTACGAGTGAAACAAAAGTCAAAATAAAAAATCGATTGTGTAGTAACCGCGTTTATTTTCGTACGATTTTATAATAAATAATGATGATAATTATAATAATAATAGTAACAATAAATAATACTTATATTTAATCTGTATTTGAGTCATCACTAGAGTCAACGCTATCAGAATCTAAATTTTCTATGCATTTATTTGCCACAGAATTTGAAGAGGCGCGATCATATGCACGGCCAATAAGATATATTTCTTCCGGGTGTCTTCCTAAATAAATAATTGTAAAAAATAAAAGAACAAGTTGGAGCAGACAATTTTTGTAGAATTCGATAAAGGATAGTCCTACGAATATTTTCTAGCAAAAATCCCAAGACATGTTTTAGCTTTTTTGAGAAAAGCTTAGTGAAAGTTATAAGAATTTTCGATTTCGCGTTTTAAGAAACGGATCACTTTGAAGTAATAAAATATGATAAATAATAATTGTATAATTATAGTTCACACCTTGATCTAAATTATCCATCACAATTTATTTAATTTTGCGCTTAACAATACGCTGTATACGGTTTGCCTTTCATGTACGCGCACTTGAAGTTATAACGCACGAAACAGTCGTGTTAGATTATGACGAAATGAACGCGTTCTGTGTCAAGCTATGTTCAGTTCTATTTTTTTCTGGCGATTGTTCTTGAATATATGGTATGTCTACGATAAATTTCTGTAAACAGATATACATTTTAAAAACATTGATTTTTCTATTTTTGTCCCTCTTGCCAACGCACTGTGCAACGTCACGAAATTTTTAGTTGAAACTCTACAATGCATATAAGCTACAAACTGGTTTAGAAATTATTGCAGACATTTATAACATAGAGTCGACTAAAGAAATTGTGATATTTTTCATTATCAGTCAAGACTTGTCTCCCGCTCTACCCATCCCTTTCTACGACGCTATTCCCCCACGTGTTTGCCACGATCCGGTCACGTGACGCGTTTCACATGACTGATACGAGAGGGTAACTGTATTCCCCTGAATTCGTGCTCTCTCTCTCCTCATCTGACGACACTGTCAAGGCTGGGGAAAATAGTACCTTAAATAATAAATAACAAATAATCCTATTTATTTTAAAGTATATGTAGAATTTTAAAAATAAAATATTTTTATTTGATGCAGTAATTTTTGGAAATAAAATAATTTATTTGAGGCAGTAATTTTTAAAAATAGAATTTTATTTGAAGAATATTGAAAATATTTGGACTTTGTCTTCATTTCAAATGTTATTCCTGAAAATAATGGTTCGCATTCAATAGATTTTCTGAGTAGAAATTGTTTCCTGGTAATAAGATACACTGTATGTTTATCAACAAACCTCAGTAGGCACAAAAATTCCCATTGTTAAAATATAAATATTTTATTTTCTGGTTCCGATGGTTAAAATAGAAATATTTTATTTTCAAAATTGTATATCTTATTTAAAATACTATTTTCTTTAAGGAAAATAAAGTCGAAATATTAAATAGTATTTAAAATAATTATTTCGCCAAATAATGTCCACCTCTGGACATTGCGTTCAAGCAAGACTGTGATTCGATTGCCTGGTTCGTAACCCAAAAAGGTTCAGATGGGAATCTGGTAACCCAGAATGACGAGTGGTTGAATCGTGTCCCTCCCTTCTTACTATGTAGGGTAGTACGAAGTAAACAGAAATTAAGGGTAGGTCCGACCCTCATCGGCGATCTCTGTGGATGGCATTTTCCTTACTGCACTTGGCAGTTGTCCAGTCATTTCTCTTTCTTCCTCTTCTCCCCTTCACTTTCCAGCAACGTTCCACTCCTTCTCCCCCCCCCCCAGCTTGTTTCTTGGTCGTTTTTACGCTGGCGTTTTCGCAGCCAACGCGCCGCACCGCGTCGGTGAAATAATCGGACTGCGAATACCGCTTTAATTATTCCATTCTACTTAACAGCGTTCCGCGATCGTTCAGTCCTTTTCCGGTCGCGTGATAACGCCTTTATCCTCATTTTTCCGAGTCGTTGACTTGCCCATGGCTCCCGGGATACGTGACCGGGTGTATATTGCTACTTTTTAAATCGCGGCCAGCAAAAACGTCCCGCGCGACGACGGAAGGAAAGCCTCTCTCCGGGCGACACGGAACTCTCTTTCCACGTAAGCTCCTTTTAAGTAGGTTCTCGTCGGGAGGCTTCAGAAAATTCGATGTTATCGAATGTAACCCAACCATCGAGCTCGGACGGAGCTTTCCATTCTCGCATACGGCAACGAACGAGGCTATTTGACGCGAACTTTTTATTACCCGCTGGAATGGCGCACTGAACTTTTTACTTTGGAGACTTCGCCGTTCTAACGTAACACAGCCCACTTAGTCATACCGCGATTCCAACCCCTCGCACTGCAACGAACACTATTCAATTAATGATAAAATCGAACGAAATTTTTTATGCATTAGGTTCTGTCGTTTTTTTCTTTTATCAACTTTCCAAGTATAAAACTTTCATCTTCGAAGGTCATTGAAGGCAGTGTTGGGCAAATTTTATTTTAAATAATGAATAATTAAATAATAAATAAACGTGTGATTTTATTTGCAAATAATAACTGAACTTTTTATTTAAATTAAAGTTATTTAAATAATTCCATAAATAATCAATTTATTATTTCTTATTTGCAAATAAAAGTTTATTTATTATTTGGATTGAGGTGGAAATCAATTAAATAGTTTTTGGTCTTCTCGAGCGCGTTTTTTCTCTGCTATACCAACCTTTTCAGGTATACCGCCAGTGTTAGAGATCGTCCGGAGGGCGGATTAATGAATGAAAATATAATTTAATTTATTATTTATTTGTAAATAACAATTAACTTTATTATTTTAAACAAATTCATTTAGACTTGCTCAAATAATAAATAATTATTTCTGCGTTTTATTTGAATATCCAAATAACAAATAACTTGATATTTAAATAATTATTTATTTAAATAAATTTATTTATTGCCCAACACTGATTGAAGGTCATCTAGCGCTGTTAAAAATTTATCTTCAAGTCTGATTCGTTTGTTATTAAAGACATGCTTTTGATGGAGGTACATCAAAATCTAGGTGCACGGTAGTGCACCAGCCAAGTTCTCGCACTACCAC
>CM052340.1:1049411-1066246 GCA_028455595.1 Lasioglossum vierecki | reverse complement strand
GCCTCCTTTTTAACACTTTACTTGCCCGGAATTTTCTATCTAGTCCTCTCAACCATTTGCATTCCATGGACGCTGTTGCGCAGTGGTTCGAATGTAACAATTAGGTGGACAAAAATTCATTTTCAATCCGACTGTAACAAACATAATTTTGGAAAATATATGGTACTTTTTTAACTGACTTCGAAAAAGGAGGAGGTTACTTAATTCGATCTGTATGTTCCTTGTTTTCTATCTTCACCGATTACGCCGAGATGGATGGACCAATCAAGACGAAACCTTCTACATTTTGTAGGATATGTCTCCCGATAGGTCCCTTGAAAACGAATTTTGCATTTTTTCATTCTTTGAAGTATTTATTCCAAAAAAGGGTTATTCATCCCCATCGACTTAGTTTTATTAACCAACTTTGGAAAAGGAGGAAGTTACTCAGTTCGATCTGTATGTTCCTTGTTTTCTATCTTCACCGATTACGCCGAGATGGATGGACCAATCAGGACGAAACCATCTGCATTTTGTAGGATATGTCTTTTTCATTCTTTTCGGTATTTATTCCAAATAAAAAAGTGCTATTCATCCATCGACTTAGTTTTATTAACCAACTTTGAAAAAGGAGGAAGTTACTCAGTTCGATCTGTATGTTCCTTGTTTTCAATGTTCACCGATTACGCTGATAGGGATGGACCAACCAGGACGAAATCTTCTGCATTTTGTAGGATATGTCTTTTCCATTCTTTGCGGTATTTATTCCAAATTAAAAAAGTGCTATTCATTCCCATCGACTTAGTTTTATTAACATACTTCGTAAAAGGAGAAGGTTACT
Source organism: Lasioglossum vierecki (assembly GCA_028455595.1). Taxonomy (NCBI): domain Eukaryota; kingdom Metazoa; phylum Arthropoda; class Insecta; order Hymenoptera; family Halictidae; genus Lasioglossum; species Lasioglossum vierecki. The sequence continues at coordinate 1,065,426 of CM052340.1, read as the reverse complement.
CAGTTCGATCTGTATGTGCCCTTTTCTTCATGTTCACAAATTATTTAGAGATGCACCAATCTGAGCGAAACCACTATTGGTTCCGTACACAATTTTTCTATTTTTGTGTATGTTAACCTAACCGATATGACCGAGTAACCATCTTACGGTGATCTACAATTTCTGCTCGTTCCACTAAAATGTGTGAAATAAAAAAAAAATTAAACCGACTTCGAAACGCACTGAAAAAGGTGCACTAAAAGTATGAAATAATTTCCCTTACATCTTGTATGAATGCACACCAACTGTTAATGAAATTGATTAAAATAAAATATTCATTACCATAATAAATACAATACAATCTTTTCGGAGGCGGCGTAAAATTGAAAATTTTCCAAATGACATATGTTGCTGATTTTGATTTCATTGGAACGTGGTGGACTTGGGAATCAGTAGGTGGAAAGAAAAGATACTACATATTATATGTGAAAGCATATAGAAGAATGTAAGGATTTTGGTAATTTCCAGCGTCGAGAATTTTCAATTTTGCGCCTCCTCCGAAAAGATTATATTGTATTTAATATTTTATTTTAATCAATTTTATTAATAATTGGTGCGTATTCATAGTATATGTAAAAGAAACTATTTCATACTTTTTAATGCGTATCGAAATCGGTTTAATTTTTTTTTAGAAAATTTTTTTATAATTAAACTATAAAGGAGACAATTTGATGTAGAAATTGATCGAACCGTTGCGCCGAAAGCATTAAAATTATATTGTTTAACAATAATACGATCGAAATAAGAGACATATTTATAAAGGGGACCATTTTGAAAAATGTCAGTAACCTCCATATAACCGCTACACCAAATTATTCTTTTAACTCCAACCAAAACAAAGGTACAGCTTGTTACAATCGTGTGAATCACTCTGTACATTTGATTCGTAACATCCTTAAATTATCAATAACTGTTTCGTATTATCGTAAATCAGTTGAGCAATCAATCAGTTCATGTTTAGTAAAAGTTTGTCAATGCAATTTGCATTTCTAATTTCTTGCAGTAAAAGTATTCGTGCAAAACTGAAACAAATGTATCTTTCAAAGAATTCGTCATTTGCGTTGTCGGCGAAACTTCCGTTTACGGTCCACATCAGAATTCGATGAAATTTTGAAAATAGGTTCTTTTTTTACTAAAATGACGATTACCAGAAGGATTTTTGGCGAGCCGAAAATTTTTTTTCTATCATTTCAATGTCGCTCTCTACTTTACCGACTTATCGATTTTTTATTTTATATAGAATATCTTCATTTAATTGTAAAAATGGATCTTCACCAACCTAGTTCACCTCATAGCACCATAAAAATTCACACATATGATCTATAAGCGAATCCTCTTTAATTTAGAGTGATACATGCATAAGGTAATCTTTCAATTTTTAAAGACTACTCCTGGATTTTCGTATACGTGGTCGGGCCGGCCTTACGGCCGACCCTCTCCGCCCCCACCACAATCTAACCCTAACCTAACCACAACTCATTCTAATCGCATAAATAATAATATAACTAAATAATAAATAAACTTTTCGGCTTTGAAATTCGGGCATTGAAATGATAAAAAAAAATTTTTCGACTCGCCAAAAATCCTTCTGGCAATAATCATTTTAGTAAAAAAAGAACCTATTTTCAAAATTTCATCGAATTCTGAGGTGGACTATAAACGGAAGAACAGCCGCGTTGTCTAATCGTCCAAACATGTCACTATTATTTTTCCAAAGAATTTGGATTTCCAATTAAACTGAAGCTTTGTGGAATCCGTTAGTATCTTTTGTGGTAAAGACAGCTTTCAGCTTCCCGCTGTGCCGCATCCAAGGCAATATGCGCGGCACAATGTTAGCCAAAGATGAATAGTGAAACGGAATTTCTGAATAATTTCTTTCTGGTCCTGTCAGCGATATGTGCTAGTCAGATTGTCAAAACCATAATCACCGGGAACCCATAGCTATATTCTTTGTGTCCAATGCAACGAAAAATTCTGGCAATAAATTTCTTGGAAGATTGATGGGCTACTATACTATGCTATTACCTAAAGTATAATATGGGGAATACTCGTTTTCTTTCGTGAAAAATAACGGTAGCCGCAACTTCGGCTCGCGTACATATTATATGAAAGGTTCGAGTTCGATTCGATTGTGCTTAGGTACGTGTTTGCTACAATACTCCTGACCAAACTTTGCGAAAACCAAAGTATAATAATTTCCTGCAGCTGAACGGTCACATAAAGTTCCGTTGCCAATTTATGTATAAATACAATGTACATATGTACAGCAAAATGATACTTCTATGTATCTAGTAATTATGCTTATACAGTCAGTGTAGAAAATATTCGTGTACCCTTCCAAAACAAATAACTTTCTCAAAATTGCAACAGGATGGTTGAATTTTTTTCATATTTAGACGTCAGAAGTCTTTATGTCGCCATTAGAGTAATGGTTTTGCGATTTTTGCGTTTTTTATATCGCCGCCTGAATGGAAGAACCAGATAATTTGAAATTTGAACATTTTGAGTTTTACATCTTAGGTTTACAACATTTACATCTTAGGTTTTTTGCGGTCATATGTTTCGCATTAAAAAAATAAAAGTCACCAAGTTTTGGACAAATTTGAGGATGAGGGTTAAAGAAGAAATCAAGTAGAATTTAATGTAAAATCTGGGTAACTTATTAAAATAATCTACGACATCTAGTGAATCATAATTTAGTTTAATCTTGTTAATGTAAAAAGTAGGCATATTTTGTTTTTTTTTTGCAAAAAAAGCTGTAAAAATTTTTTTAATCCAAAATGATGAAGAAATGTAAGCAGATATTGGCATTATGTTTAAAATAACCTTAAAACCTTAAAATATTGTTAAATCAATTTCTCTAAAATAAGGAATTGTAAATTACCTAGTTTTTACATTGTGCTTTGTGATATGTTGTGTGTGTGATTGCTTGACAAATTACAACCCCCTGAAAATTCAACAAGATCAAAACGAGTTAGGTATCTACATTTCCATGTAAGAATTCAGTAATTTAATTCCAAGTATCGTAATAATTGAACCACTTGCCTTACAATATCGTGTCTGACACGTGATGAAGATTCAGAACACACTCAGATAAAATGATGAAAATTGTTAATGAGCAAAATAAAGTTCAGTTAGCTGCTATAGATCATTCTAATAGACTATATTCTAATAAACTAATAGTTTACTAATAAATTTTAATATTATTAAAGGGTAATATTGAATTCATATAGAAAATTTAGTATTATTAAAGGGTATTATTAAAGTTATATAGAAAATGTAATATTATGGAAGAGTAATATGAAATTCATATAGAAAATTTAATATCATTGAATTCACATTGAAAATTTGAGATTATTGAATACATATAGAAAATTTAATATTATTGAAGAATTGTTAAATTCATGTAGAAGATTTCGTATTATTTGTTTAACTCGTATTACTTAAATGATACTCGGTTTAATTAATTTCTTCCTCGATATCAAAATTGTTAATGAGCAAAATAAATGTTCAGTTAGCTCCTTTAGATTATTCTGATAGACTATATTCCAATAAACTAATAGTCTACTAATAAATATGTACGTTATTAATTTCCTTTAAAGGAGAATAAAATTCTATTTTCGTTTCGTTAATAATAGCTATTGTAGAATATATAGGCATACAATTTATATCAATATTCTCCCGTTTTAGGAAATTGTGATCTACAAACAAGGGTCTGGTCACTGAAACCGTAAAATGAACCGTAAGGCAGGGGGTTAAGCACTGACTGTATAATGAGTCAGTAAACGTGTATAATAGAATAGAAAATGGTACCGGAAGAAGCGAACACCGTTGTGCAGAATTGGTGTACAACCAGTAGGTCATACAGTATTTATAATACAATCGGGGAGGACCGCAAATAAATGGTAGGATTCAATCTCAATTAGAAGCGAAATCGTTAATCGGTCGGCTGATCTGTACAAGTTGCAGCGAGCTCGGCGTTGTATCGGATCAATCAAATGAGGGATTGCGGATCAATCAACGTCGATCGTGGCATCGACAGTCGGAATGTTCACCGAGCGACTTTTCCTCCATTCTCTGATCAACGTGGAGAGAGATAGCCTTTCAACCTCTGACACCAGTGCGACAACTCGTATGGATTTCCTTTGGCTCGGTTCGCGAGGAAATGGTGGCCCCCGACGTCTCCCTATTTATTTGCGGCAACGTTTGCAAACTGTCGAAGAAGTTTTCGCGGTAAGGGAGCCTGGAATTTCGCCATCTCAGTGTGAATCTGTTTTCGTGTCTCACGGAATATGAGCCTGACGTTGAATAATGCATCCGTGGCTCAGTTTCTTCCGCCGACCGACGCGTCGCCGCTTTAGGGTTCGCTCCACGTGCCCATGATTCAATCAACTTCTAATTGTACCGTAGGTCGCGTTCAAAGTTTCCGAGAGAACGCAAATATAGGATATGTTACCGAGTTTTATATTTCTGATAGGCCGACATTGAATTTTTAACAGCCCGATTTCGCGCTGTATCCGCGAAACAAATTCTTTTATTGGCGAGACGAACGATTTCATTAGGGTTCAGTTGCAAATATCATTTCGCATCTTTCATATAGAGTGTCCCAGAAATGTACCTCCTTGAAAGGAATGATTCCTGAGATTATTCGAAGCAGAGTTGTGCAGAAGTACAATCGAATTACTCCAAAATTATAATTACAACGTAATTGAATTACTGTTAAACAATATAATTTTAATGCTTTCGGCGCAAACAGTTCGATCAATTTCTACATTAATTAAATATAGCTGAAAGAGGCATGAAACGTTGTGATTCGAGTGTGAACCTAATAACGTTTCCGATTCGGATTTGAATCTGTCAGAATGCCGGTGCTATTTTATTGGACAACAACAAAGGTGGAGTGTTTCGTCCTAGACCCGCTAGAGGACTCAACAGTAAAGCTATTCTAGCGGGTCCTGCCTTAGACGCAAATGACTTGAGGAAAGTTCTTAATATACTAATAGGTGTTATTTAAGTAACTTGTGAGAAAGTCTTGTTCAACAGTTTGTCCATCTTGCGTCGAACTGTTTGCGCCGAAAGCATTAAAATTATATTGTTTAACAATAATAAACGATCGAAATAAGAGACATATTTTGTCGTAATTAAATTACATTGTAATTTATAATTAAGATCTTCATTCAAATAAATTACAATGCAATTCGTAATTGCAATGCAGTACAATTATAAAATACATTGTAATTTAATTTAATGAAAAATAAAGTATTAGGCAAGAAGAGGTTGAAAAATCCATGTAAAGGTTTCAAACAGAAGAAACTTATTACTTATTTTACTAGCTGCTCGTGACGTGCCTACGTCACACCTTCAATTATATTGTACTTAAATTAAACATCTGATTGAAATACTTAGTAACTGAATTACATTATATTTCAATTATATAATAATTAATTTACGACGTAGTTGAATTACTATTAATTGAAATGCAATGTAATTCAATTACATAATTGAAGCCATTGATACCCATTGGCCGAACCAGAATCCGTCTGCTGGAGCCGTCTGAACGGAGCCGCAGAAAACATTTTCATAAAAGACAAAGTTATCTGAAATGACCTTAGGAATCACTCTATTTAAGAAACATACTACATTTTTTAAATATTCTTAGCTTGTTGCTGATTTTTCTATGAAATAAATAATACGTGCAGAAGCTACGTATATACATATATATATTTCGTTTCATACTCATTAGCATACTACGTCTCGTACTCATTTCTGTCATAAATGCATAAAATCCACAGTCATAATAATTCAGTGAAAAAGAAAATATAAATAAATGTAATGCATATATAGGTATGAATAACAACAAAAGCATTATGTGTAAAAAAATGTGGGTACAATTTTTATAAAATGGAATTCCGTTGAAAGGGCTACAAAGAAACCTTAATCCAGAAAGATTAATTGTAAACGTTGAGAAAGAGAAAAAGAGAGATGTAAAACAATTTATTTGCTTGTATAGTCATTTGTTTCCCATGCTGCTCCTGACAGATGCGATCTTTATTACAGTTAGCAAGCTATTACATAAGCAATTGCTTGTTATCGCTTTATTGATTACTTTCTTGAAATATTCTATGTAAACAGTATAGGATATTTGTAATACTTCTTCTACGACTGAAGGACTCAAGTAGATACTTTCTTAATCTTTCTTAAATTAAATGATACTCTTATGACGCAATTCTTCAAACTTGCTTCAAGCTTGAAATACTTCAAACTTGCAAATAACAGATACTAGGCTGTGGATTTTTATGCAATGTAACAATTTTCCACCTCGATTAAAAGAGTTGGTTAAAGTTGCTTCTTTTTTAGTCGTTTTAATGAGCCGATAATAATACAACAGTAATCTTAAATTCTTTTGAAAATTTGGTCATAAATACTAAGATTTATACATTGTTAAAAATGAAATAATTTTTGGAATCCCTTGCCCTATAATGTCGTTTTAGATTCGTAGTGAAGATCCCATGAATAATTGTCGAAAATAAGTGTTAATTGATTCTTCAACGCGTAAGTAAGACTAAAATGACGAACTATTAAAAAATGTGCGTACTATGCTAAATACCTGCCAATCTAAAAAGTACTGCATATACTCGGTTTTTTTAAAAATACAGATTTATACCCAAAATTGTAAGTTTCAAATTTACAGTGAGATGCCAATATTAAAGCTAACTATTTGAAAATAAAACGTTAGCGGTTAGACTGGAAAATAAAAATTTTATTGATTTCATTTATGTGATCACAGAAAGCTCTTTCGATGTTCAATAATTTTAACCCTCAACCGGACTTGGAAAATATACTTTAAAAATGTAATCGTTCCATTAAACTATATTTAATATTTATCACCACCAAAATGGTAGATAGAAACGTAGTGAAATCGTAATATTTTGTCTAAATCTACGAATGGTTATTAATAGTGGGGCCACATCAGCCTCGATAGTTCACTTAAGCATGTGATAAAAAGCAATTTAATTTTGTCACAAATGCATATAATTCGTACTCTAATTATAATATTATTGTTTTTTTATGCATGTCCCTTTCTTATTAGACGAATAGTCTTGTATCTTTCTCCTTTTTAACTTCCCGATTTTATAGGGAAGTTACTGTAATGACCCCAAAAATCGAAAATCGATTTTTTAGCAGATGTCCACGTTTCATGGTCATTGGAGTCATTTTAGACTATTTTTATCAAAATGTCTGTATGTGTGTGTGTGCGTATGTCCGTTTTTATGTTATCAAATTTTTCGTTAACGTTTTCGGAAAAAGTAACAATGTGATCAGAATAATAAATGATGCAATCGATGTGCCCCGCTGTAACTTAGAGCTGATTAGATTTTGGTCCACTTTGGTCCAGTAGTTTTTTAGTTTTTTTAGTTTTTTTCGAATGAAGTTCACTCAACAATGTAATTTATACGAGAGCACGGAAATTTTCCACCGAATAAACAAACTTAATTCCATAAAAAAAATTTTTTTTTATTAAAAAATTTTTTTTTAATTAAAAAAAATTTTTTTTCATTTTTTTTATTTATGCAACTAATGCTAATGTTACCGTTTACAATAATCGAAAATTATCCCAATGCAAGAGTGAATTTCATCTCTGCTCTCGAGAATACATTTTCAAAGAATATCGATGAAAGTACAAAAAAAAATTTATATTACATTCTTTGAAAAAACAATCAGTTTGAAACGAATTATTAACTCAGATTAAATTGAAAATTAATATAAAATATATGATAATTATTAATAATATTGATGTTGAAGACCGATTGGTTAATGGAGCACACATGCAGAATATTAAAATTTATTACTTTTCAAAAAAATACTAAAATTCCGTCTATATTGTGGTTAGATTTTCAATTGGCCAGCGTAGGAGTGAAAGTAAGAACTCGTTATCGTGATGATATGAAAACGGCAAATATTCATCAAAATTGAACACTAATAATAAAAATATCGAATCAAGTAAATATTTCGAGTGTGGAAAAATATCAAATCGCACGTAGTCAATTTCCAGTGGTTCCTGCTGAAGCGATTACGATTTATTAAAGTCAGGGACAAACATACGAGGAAGTATATTTGAATTTTAAAACATCAGAAAAACGAACTTTACAAATGTTACAAATGTTTAATTACTCAATTACTCAATTTACAAATGTTGTATGTAGCACTGAGCAGAGTTTCAAAATTGAGCAGTTTATATATTTTGGGACAATTTAAATTAACAATATCGAAGAAAACCAAGATCAATACTGCAAACCCGAATAATGAGGAGTTCCATCGTTTGCGACAAACTAATTAAGATAATATATTTCGAACATTAGTATGCTATAACAAAGGAACCAAACGAGACCACGAGACCACATTGCAAACATTTTGATAAGTAAAAAACTATTGAATTTCCCTGAAAACCAATAATCTTCTTAAAACGTACACTTTATTTTTTTGTCTTCTTGTTTTTAATGTAAACACTTACGTGAAAGGGCTTCAGTCCGTCTATAATAAATAATAACAATAACTAATTTACATCATCTAAATATGGTCGCTACTAACCCCAATATTATCGCAACCCTTATACACAATGTTAAAACAAAAAATTGGCTAAATACCATTGGCAGTTGTACCACAGAATCTACCGCGTATTGGAAGAGTCACAAATCCTGAACTATTTCGGAACGGGAAATATATGTAGGTAGTTGCGGTGATTGGCGTTCGAAAAATTGGATACATAAAGTGTGCCGCGTCTCGCGAACAGCTATTCGGAGTCACACTTTTTCAATTCTATTTTCCGTCGTTGGAGTGGAAAACGGTCCGATGGTCATTTCAAGCGGACGTGGAAGACGGGCATTCAACAGAATCAAAGTCAGGAAGCGTGCTGCCACGCAGAAGCTAGCCGGACGTGATGAAAACTTATCCAGCGGGATTAGGTCGACTTCTCACCTGGGATGAGAGTCGAGTCGCGAATAAGGAAGACTGGAGTAAAAAGGGAACGTCTGATGATCTTTGACACGGGAATATTTTTTTCCCCCCGACACGAGCCGAAGCAATTGTAGAAACCATTTGTCGCTGGCCTCGGTCGCTCTTCTTCCCCGATCGTCCCGAGAAAAATCCATTACGAAAACTCTGCTGCACGAAACACTCTTTGCACGGTCGTTTTTCAACCTGTGGACAAGATAGAATCTAGTCCGGAGGGAATTCTTATGCATTCTCTGATTGACATTGTTCACCGTCCTTGGGTATTAGAAATCTAAAAAGTAGGAGAAGTTTCAAAGATTTGTTATATGTAATTGCTTTCGAAGTGTCTTCGTTTTGTGCATCGTCCTTGAGTATTGGAAAACGAAAAAGTTGGAGATAGTTTCAAAGATTTGTCACTTGTAATTGCTTTCACAGTATCTTCTTGATACTAAAAACAAGTGGAACGTATACATCAGCGTACAAATAAGAACAGACAAGTACAGAAATTGCTAAACACAGAATAATTTAATTTCTCATCAGTTTTTCAATTTTTCTTTTTTAGCTTATCCAGTCCTTTAAGAGAGGACTTTTATACAGCTGAACATAATTTACATTCTGTTAGAAAATACGGTTTGAGTGACTTCATAAGTATAAAGTCAACGAATTACGCATAAATCATTAAATAATATTCAAACAGGAATAAATTAATAATTCATACTTAAATGCTCTTTTTGCCGACAAATCCTYCTGTGGTATTTATTACAGCTTTCGTWAATCGTGTATTCGTCGTTTTCATTTTTTATGCTTTCATTCATTATAATCCTTCATGCCTTTTGTAACGGTGCCCAGAGCTGGGCCTTAAAAGTGAAAATAAAATATTAGTGACTTATAATTTGGTAAAAGCGTAGTGAGATGGCAATGTAAGCATATTATTTACAAGTCATGAATGATTATTTATCGAAATAATTTTTTAACAAAGATTAAATTTGTGATTTCGACGCAAGGTTCGATCATTAAAAACAACAGCAAGTTTGCAAATTAATTTAACTCAACGTTTCGATCCCTGTGTGGATCTTTTTCAAGAATTACATTTCTGCGTCTGAAAAAAATTAATACTTAATAAAACTGGAAACAAAAAGAGGATTTACAACACAGCTGTGGAAAAACATATGAGAACCAAAAATAAAAAAAAACACTTACTTGCTGTGGCAAAACAATTGGAAAAAGAATATAATAYAATGAGTTACGGTAAAATTATGGATATCATCCATGGTGRCAAATACGTAACTRAAAACACGCGTTTCGAAGCTGAAAATTTTTTTTAACGAAGTCTCCGTACTTCGTTGAGCGACGCTGTATATGTATTTGACTAAAATTAGTCATTTCAATATTAGTCGTGTAGTCACGAATAGAAAAAGCGAAGTAAAGTAAGTAGTAATACAATCCAATTAGAAGTACAATCGGATATCTAACAAGTAAAAATTTAAGGTGAGACCTTATACATCAGCGTTCTGCCTCAAAATGTGAGTCCTTTGAAACATTTGAAATTTCATTTACACTATCGACAGAATAAAAATTAATAAGTCAATGGATGTGTCCTGTGTTTTGTGTCCCCGACCGAAGTGTTCCGGCGTCTTATGGCGTTCATAATTTACTCTTGTTAAACTTTTGGTATCCGTTAAAATTCAGAGACGGACTGGCATCCATCCGAATCCCACGTGCATGCATACATGAAACTTTACAAACTATACGCAGCCCCTAAAAGGGGAGCAGAGATTGCGACGAGCGCAAAGGCTCGCTCGCGCGTTTCACCGGAAGTCGCGCCGGTATTTTTGCAGTTTCGCGGCAGTTTTTCCGTCTGAATACGGAAACTGACGTCGAGCGTCGAGTGGTCGGCTTGCAAGACTTCCGCTCCCCCGCATGAATAAAAAAGAGAACACGATGCGACGTGGGGTGGAGGAGTAGGAGGCGGAGAGGGGGTGGGCGAATAAGACGAAAAACCGTGGGTAGGGGTTAGAGAACGAGACCCACTCGAACGTATCGACAAGTTCGGCGGTGGATTGGCTCTCGGCAGGAAAGCGAGCTGGACAGAGGAAAAAAGGGACAGAAAGTTGACGTCAGTAGCGTACGCAAGCGTTTAATCCGACGCGATAGAGGTTCGCTGCGATGCGAGAGGCTTCTCCATTCGAATCAATACGACACACGCACACCGGGCTTCTATATCTATATCACACGCGGCTGCCCGCGGGCGATCGTAGGACACCGGCGACTATACGCCAAGCTAAAAAGTGAAACTTTTTACCTCGACAACGAGGCGATGAGTTTCTCGCAAGCCCAAGCGTGAAAATAAGTCCGTTTTATGGTCAGAGCACGAACGCTGCCAGCGTCGCATGCTGGTCCACAACGTAGCATCGCACAGTGGGACCTTTCGTCCTAATCGGAGACAAAATCAAAGAACTTCCGATAGAAATGACATAGAGCGTTAAAATGTTTTTTAATTACAGCTGAAACTTGACAGAATATGGGAAAAATAGGTAGATTATGGTACGAACGTTCCTTATCTTGAAAAAGTTCGTCAAACTTACACAATCTCAAGGAAATCGTGATTTTTCCAACACCACGTGCGGTACAAATTCTTTTTGAGCATGCTATACGGCATTACCCGTAGATTGTTTCACGCTGATTTCAAATGTCATTTCAAAATTTTGACTACGATTTCAGGATTTTTCAAAAAGTCGAATTATTGTTAAACATTTACACTATTATTTTTTCAAGGTTAATAAACGTTCGTACCATAACCTCCCTATTTTCCCATATTCTGTCAAGTTTCAGCTGTAATTAAAAAACATTTCAGCGCTCTATCTCATTTCTATCGGAAGTTCTTTGATTTTGTTTCCGATTAGGACAAAAGGTTCCACTGTGCGTCATTCCGGCAGTTCGAGAGGTTCATTTTGTACGCTGTTGTTCATGTTGTGCCACCCGGTATATTATTAATATTATTTACAAGCGGTTCGTTACTGACGACAGAACGTACGTCAAATAGGTTCGTCAAGTCCGTCACTGGAATAAGACATTAAAACTAAAGATCATTCGTTTAAAGATCATTGATTTATCGTTTTAATCCCGGCCACCTCTTACAATTTAAACACAGAAACGAATCTAGGGTCATTATCGACTCGAGCCGAACGGAACCGTCCAAACGCGTATCCGTAGTGTTTCATGATAAACTGCCTAAAAATACCTAAAAAATGGTGAGAAAACTTTACAGGTACGCCCTGTAGTGTTCAGTTAAATCGAAGTTCATTTTCCAACAAAGAAACGCAGCTTTCCATAAAGCAAAGATAGTAAAGCTCATCTCGAAAGTGGAAAATAGATGTTTTAACGTGGCCGGTAAGATCCGTGGACTTAAATATTGTAAAGAATTGTTGGGAAATGTTGACTAAAGAAGTATACTCTAGCGGAAAGGTGCTTTAATATCGAAGAAGCAAAAATGTACCTCGAGGCAGAGTGGAAGTGCTTAAAGCGGAAAACAATTTAAAAACAGCATAAAACTATCGAGAAGACTGTTACAAGGCAATGAAAAATAAACGTAGCTGTGCATAATATCAATGAACAATAAAAATAAGGCGGTGGTATTCAGTTTTTACAGAAAAAAACATTAAATACCGTATAATTCCGTCGCATATAGAAATAGGTGTTTCTATTTTTATTAATTTTATTGATATAATGTTTTAGCTGTAAATTATAAATTAGCGATGAATACTTCTCATGATGTACAATGGTACAATATAAAGGAGAGACAAATTATTTTTCGGCGTTTTACAGTATTGTCGCAGAGGGTATATAACATTCAAAGCCGAATGAGCGAATGCACTTCGCTCGACTGCATCATCATTTAAAAAAATTAATTCTGAAACCATGTCAGCTCATACGAGCCACTTGCTCGATTCGTTGGCAACGAATTTTCAAAGAACTCGTTACAGAAAATTTTGTTAACCTAGTACAAGAATAGAATGCACTTTCGAATTTATCACATGAAAAATATATTGTACACAAATCGTATTTATTTTACGGAAAAATATCATCGCTTATTAATCTCTTTAGTTTATTGAGGAACTGTTGGTACACCTTAAGAAAATTGTCAAACGGTCGTGATATTAATTTTATCCTATCATCCTTTTCGTGATAACTAATTTAATTTTACTTAATACATTATCGAAAGTGTATTTAGTCATTCGAATTTATTCAACAAATTTTATCTATCGTAATTCAGTAAGTGGTTGTATGGAAGAAACTCTCCTTGCGGTTAGTCCAAATTGAATGAACTCCATCTACCTTTTCGTCTGCTTTTGGTAAGATTTTCTTCCTATAACGACTGTGGATTCTTTTGCAAATTTCCATGTTTATAAATTATTACATGAAACACAGAAATATATTTCTTTTTTCTCATTATAGGTAACGAAACAGAGAATATTAATAATGTATGTATGTATGTATTAAATAAAGAATAATTAAAAATTACCATTCCTAACAATAATAAGGTAATTCAATGTACCCCCCAAAAATTTGATATGCGACTGGTGATTATAAAATTGATGAGTAAAAATTTTTGATAACTTTTTTAGCCTCGTAAGATAATCATAAATCTATCAGAAGCTTCTCGCAAAGTTTGCTTCGGGCAAGATTAGTGTATTGGCAGCTTTAGTGGTTTTGTCAGCTATTCATTATCGATGATTCTAGCGTGATTCGGAATCCATAGAAGTTTGATGATCTTAAATAGGATATACAAATCCGTCTTACGGGTAAAATTTGAATTTTTAAACTAAGACAATTGTTTTATAGTGAATGGATCATTTGAATGACATCGGAACTAATGAATTCAAACATGTAATTAAAGAGATATCGTAATAATTTAGATACAAAGAAATCGTAATAAATAATAAATCAAGATCACTTATAGAAATGCTAGGTAAAGTTGACAAATGCAAAACTAGAAAACACTTCGTTTGATTTATAGTCCCATATAGCTACTGAATTTCTAATACTAACTGAAATATATAATTTTGAAAAATCCTTAGCGCATGGCTAAACATGTTTTCAATACCAACAGCAATTTTCATTGTGAATTAACAAGTCACCCAATGCAAAAGTAAGTTTCTATGCTTTCTATTGGTACAGCACAATTATGAAAAAAACCTATTGATAGGCTTTCGGTAGGTAAAAAGTGTTAAAGTATCGTTTTACATAGAATATCAAACTATTTTTGACTATCCTAAAGCGGTATGCTATTTCGTTCGTCTATGCTGTTTGCCGCATCGAATGCGAATGACAGAGTACGAACGAGAGAAATATGATACCGGAAATTATCTAATCCTTTACGTTTGACAGCTAGACAGTTTCCTATCGATATTGAAAAACATCCAAATTACGTAGTAGATCGATGGACGTATTGCGTTTACACTGCTAAACTATAATCCAGTTTATAAAATTAATATTCGTACATACATTTACTGAATCAAACTTTGTTAGCTAATGTTCAGAAACTTCAGAAACTCATTGTAAGACTTGGATTCGCAGTTTCTGCTTCGTTGATAAATATTTTTTGTGGAATTGCAAGTTTCACAGTGTACATGTACATAAAACCCCAAACAGCAGTCAATACTCTCGACCAGCATAAAACATTTATACCTTGCCTAGATCATTATCTAAAGGAGCAAATATTCAAACTGAACTATTTTCAAGTATCATCTTGTCTGCTTGTTTTTCAAAATAGGGTGGTGGAAATTAGTTGATTCGAGACGTTACTGTTATACAGGGTATCCAAAGATGCACTTCTCCGAAAGAGGTGATTCCGAAGGTGAATTGAAGTAACTTTTCCATTTGCGAAAATGTTCTCCGTGACTTTTTGTTAAGGAAACACGCGAACCAATTAGAACACGTCAGAATCCGATTGCTGTAGCCGCACTCTGATTGGTCCGTGTTTTTCATTAATAGCTCCTTATGCTTGCCATATTTTAACGAGTCACACTCACGATGAATATTTTGAAAATTTCATTCGTTTGTAAAATAAGTGTGACCATATAAAAAATATAAATTTTCTTTTCTCTTCTGCAACATTTTTTGAGATGAAGACGTTTTTTAAAAAAATGTCACGGAAAATATTTTTGAGAGGAAATAGTTACTTCAAATGACCTTGGAACTACAGAAACAGAAAAACCGATATTTTTTAGGTTTTGAATCAGAATTAATACAATACCATGTAAGTAATTTCCCTGCGATCAAAACAGAAGTTCGAAGTTGAAAAAAGGGGACACTGCGGATTAGAAAAGCAGATCTCAGTGGGACAAAAATCTATCGGAGATTGAATGTAAGATGCGATTACTCGATGGACTATCCGAAAGCTCTTGAATAGGAAAGCCCGGACGTTCTACCCAGCTAACCGGAAGTAGCTCTTGTCTGCCCAGCTCTGCAAAGTGTTCCGTCTGTCCCTCTCGCTCTCATAATGTCGATGCTCTTGCAAATGTCCTGGAAATGGAAGAGGAGGCTTCTGAGATCGATTCGGAGATTGGACCACTTCCGACCTTCCGTTTGGCTGTCAGCCACGATCCTGTGGTTGCACCGATCGCAGTTTCAATGTTATTTAACCTCCTTATACGTTTCAGCATTAATCACAATGTAATTGGGAGGGATTACGTTTTCACCGTGGAGCACACCGTCCGGCTAAGTGGGGACAGAACCATAATGAAAACAGCGCGATGATTATGCTCCCGGCGCACAGTGGGCGAGAAAGCGATCTTTTTGGACAAAAATCTGCCTAAAACTCAGTTTTCCACCGATTCAATTGAAATTTTTTTTAAATGTTCGTGAAGGTCTATATTTTGATGACGTGCTGCGCAAAAATCGTTATCAAGAATCCTTATCTACAACACTCACAGTGTGCGAGAAAGCGATCTTTTTGGACAAAAATCTGCCTACAACTCAGTTT
>CM052340.1:1034783-1049311 GCA_028455595.1 Lasioglossum vierecki | reverse complement strand
TTTTTAAATGTTCGTGAAGGTCTATATTTTGATGACGTGCTGCGCAAAAATCGTTATCAAGAATCCTTATCTACAACACTCACAGTGGGCGAGAAAGCGATCTTTTTGGACAAAAATCTGCCTACAACTCAGTTTTCCACCGATTCAATTGAAATTTTTTTTTAATGTTCGTGAAGGTACTGTAGATCTACAAAATCTATATTTTAATTTTTCTGTAAGGGCCTAAGTGAAAAAGTTTTAAAAAATTCCGTTTTTATTTTTGCATGTAACATTGTGAATTGTAATGTTTAGAAAATCTTTTTTTTGCATATCTTTTCATAAACCAATGCTTCTAATCGATTACAAAAAAATCAGGTCGTTTGGTGCAATTATAAAAAAGTTATTCTGTTTTAAAAGGTGAACGAACACTTTATACACTCACTGTAGGTAACCGTGTATCACGTCGTGTGGATGATGGTTAAGACTTCAGTCCCCACAGTACCTTCCCCTTCTACGACGCTATTCCTCATGCTTTCGCCGCGGCCTGGTCACGTGACGCGTTTCTTCTCTGTCGTGCACACGTCACAAGGTCGCGTAACTAATCAGGTACTGACAGAGAGAGAGGGTAGGATAGATTTTATTTTATTAATGGTTTATTTTTTTAATGTGGTCGCAGTAACATCTAGGTCATTAGCGACCACAGGGTTTACAAACAAATATATATTACATTACTGAAAAGGTTTAAGTTTTGTTAAAAATATTAACAACAAAAAAATTATAGTAATTCATAAATGTCGATAGATTTTAAAAAAAGGAGTACGTTTCCAATGTTATCCTCGCCCAGATTTGACTTGAGGTCATTTTGAATTGAAAATCTTTATCGTTGAGAAGAAAATTTGGGACGACTATTCAAGTAGAATATGTTGGATGCTGTTAGTCACGACGCATGTTGTACACTCCGGTGGATTTTGTTTGGTTATCAGAAAGTCGTGGGTGTATCTTGAGTGTCCTGTTTGGATGCGGGTAACTGCGACCTGATCTTTCCTAGGAAGTTGAGAATCTTTTAAGGTTTCGTATACATCGGTTTTAATTTTATGCAGTTTGGTTTGGGTGCCGTTAATCCAATTTGAATTCCAAACTTTAATGATGGCTTTTTTAACATATGATTTTGCATGAAGATGGCTGATTTTACAGTTATCGTCCCAAGTTGTAAGATTGCACGCTTCTTTTGCAGCTTTGTCAGCGGCTTCGTTACCAATTAGGTCAACATGTCCTGGGATCCATTCTAAATTAATATGTTTATTATCGTTTTCGATATCTATTACAATTTTTTGAATACGTTGAATAGTTGGGCGTCAAGCAGATTTGGAGTCAGTAAAAATAGAAAATCTGTTTTTATTTGAATTTTGAATAAATAATAGAGCGTGAAGTATGGCGTGGATTTCACATGACCAGGAAGAAGAATGTTAGGGAGTCTTTTGGTGAAAACGTAATTTTCGGTAATAAAGGCACAACCACAGGACGTAGCAGTTTTAGAGTTTTAGAGCAGTTTTGGTGGATGTAATCTTGGAGTATAGTGTTTAATACTATGCTGTCGGTGTCGCTATATTGGTCTTTGGGTTCGTTAAATAGTAATGGTGAAGGAATGTTAAAAGAGGTCCATGGTAGGATAGATTTGTGCCCCTCGATTCGAGGCAATTCCCCTGATCTTACAACACTGCTCCCAAGTGCACTACTACAATTACAGTTTCCATTTGACTGTATAAAATGTTAATAAAAAATATCGTTAAGATTTTGATAAGATATAAGTAGGAATAAAAGGACTTGCGCTTTTCTTGCGAAATAAATAGTAAGTTAATGATAGGGCGATAATCTTTTGCCAGATAGCGGACACAATCTAGCTGTCTCGGGAACTTTCATCGAGAAAATGGGAACCGACGATAATCTTTCGGTATCATCAAGCGAATTGCAATTGTTCGTGATAAGAACTTTGAAAGAATAACTGGTGGAAGGCCAGGCCTGGCTTTTGCTTCGGATGGGAACGCTCTACGTTTTCTGTTTTCGAACCTTGTGTGTATGTGTGTAATACTATTATGTAAAAGGATATTTTTATAATGGATTGTAGCTCGTTGCTGTTCGCTATCACCACCTTTTTGTCATAGAATACTCGTGTCGTTCTTATCATCTCCTCCTCTCCATTAGGGAAACACAATCTTAATGGGGTTGTCTTATGTCCGTGAATATTAACAAGCATGGGAAACTCTCGCATAACTCGTAGTTCGGTTGTAACTAAACTTCTTGCAGTGTGCAACGTGTTACACAAAGATCAACCATTCAACTATTCACAGGCCGAGGTGATTAACTACAGCTTTTGTATTTGTTTCGAATTTCGGTGGTAATACACAAGGCATTCAAAACGAGCCTTAATAGCTACGTTTAACGCCATTAAAATGTCGAAACTTTTTACCAAAACAAAACAAGCACACATAATAAGTAATTACATAATTTCAGAGGCCAACGTGATTAACTGCAAGGTCTAAATTAAAGTCTTGCAATAATATGCAATTTATTGTGCTAGAATGCTAGAATATTATGAAAATCTAGAATTAATTCAAGTTACATTTTTGTTATTATTAATATAACAATTAATTTTCTTTCCATTTCCACATTGTTATTTTAGTGATCAATGTATATTTCGGAGGGCATTCTAAAATTTATTTTTGTTAGTTCACTGATTTTTAAATTAACGTTCATAACATTTCTGAATGAAAATATACTATAGAAAATACTAACAAGATTACATTACTAATCGTTAAACTTTATAAATATTTTATAATATCATTCAATGTTGTTAATAACATTATTATTATTATTTTTTTTATTAGAACGATTTTTTATATAGCATTTATCAAGTTTTAATGCAATTGGGAAGTGTTTTATCTTTTAGACGAACAAATGAATTTCCAGCAAGTTGTAATCGAATTTCTGCACTAATTGTGGACTTAATTCTTTCTGTGTCGAGTATTGGGTGCTAGACGGCTTTGTTAAATAACGTGAGAGGATCGCCGATGGTTGATTCGCTAGAAAGTTCTCCGGAAGGTGTCAGTTAATTTGTGGGAGACGAGCTGAAGAGGCTTTGAAAAACTATTGACCTGACACAGGTACAGTGCTTAAGTGCCATTAGTGAACAAGTTAGCGACACCGAATTGCTGACCTCGTGTTCGACTGTATTCACACTTTACACGGGAACGAGAAGAAAAAGTGAATTAAGAGTTTCCTCCTTGAGCAGAGAAACTTTCTTAGAATACAGGCTGATTTCGAGGTAACGGAAAAACTAAAAACAGCAAACTCCTTAAGAAGTTTCGGAATTTTCAGTTGTAACACTATTTGTTGCATTGCCTTTATTTTCTCTGCGCAGACCTACCCGAAATCATCCGAAATTCTTTACAACGATTCCACGAAGCACGAGCAGTACAACATTTCGAACAATTTCGTGTTCTAAATAAAAGATTCGATAGTTCGAGGTCATCCATAACATTTACTTCGGACCAATAATTTCGACCAAATCTGACTGCAATCAACTATGATAATCCAAAGAAATTTCTATTTAAATGTCACTGTGCAGATGAGAGCAAACCTAGATGTTAAAACATGATTACTGATATTATAAATAATATCCAACAAAATACACAATACATAATAAAAGTATTATAGTATTATATTTATTATTTTTGTGATAATATAATGTATAAGATATAATATTATAATAATGATAATGAATAAACTGTTGTAACTATGAGTCATTATATGCATGAACGATTGAAAAAGACTTTTGCATACACTGAATAATATTATATTAATGTACATATTTTGTAATTAGACTGCGGCTTATATGCATTTATAAAAAAACACAAAATAGAAAAGAATACATCAGATGGCATATTGTTAACAACTTATTCAAATAATTAATTCCCCTCTCCTGTAATTGATGCAAACAATTTCTATTTTGCATAAAGATCCGCAGCATAATTATAAAGAAGTATTGAGTTGGAACGAAAGTTCGTAGCGTTTTTCAATTAAAACTCGAAGATAAAATAAGGATGTTTATACACAGATTTATTCAATAGCAGATTTTTAATTTTCTTCTACTACTATTTCCCATTTTTTAGGCGACTGCTCATGTTATTCAATAAACCTATTAATAAACATCTCAATTTTATCTATGAATTTTGATTTAAAAACGCTACGGACTTTCGTTCTAACCGAATACAATTAAATTCGTAGTATAATGAAAAAGAACAATAGAAAGCGTAAATAGCACTGGAATGAACGGGTAGGTTAAAAGTGAAGGGTAAAAGTAAAATAAAATGGAGGAAGCGTCGGTAATTGTGATTAAATCCAGCTTATTCGATGTTATATCGTTCGATCGATAGTCGAACAGACACGTTTTTCTAAATGTTAATGGGGATTAGTAGAGGGGAGAGAATTACGATCGTGTTGACTGAGAATTGCCCGCGGTAAGTGGAGTTAATCGTTTCAGTTCATTAAAGCGAGGTCTCGAATCGATGCGATTTTAGCCAGGCGTCGAATATTCCGGCGAGTCTACGGTCTGAATGGCACGAAATCACCGATTCGAAGCGAACAGGGGTTTGGCATTATGCGGTTTGTAAATGACTGCCATCGTACACGCCTGCTCCATGACAAAATTCATAGAGTTTCTGTATATCGGTTCTGTGCGTGACGCGCCGAATAACTGAATTTAATATTTCTGCTACAGAACGGGGCGGTTTTTAGCGTTGCATACGAAGACATTGACAAGTGAAATTCATGTCTTCCGACTGCTATCCATTCCCTTTCACCGTTCATCGACAGCCGAACTATTTCATGGGATGGACAACAATCCGAAGGAAATAATCGCGAGTGTAGAAGCTGAATCAGACGGAATATGAAATCGTCGCGAGTTCCATCAGGAAAGTTGTGAAAGCGAAATCGGAAGAATTTCTGACAATGAGAGAGCGACAAGATAAACATCGAGAAGCCCGGCTCGCGGAATTTAATACAAACTTGCCCGGGGAAAACTGGCAAGAAATTTCATTTAAATATTAAATCTTGCCGCGCGAGAGAGAAAAGTTTCCGGCAATCTTGTCTCTGGTTTTTGTTTCGTTTCTACGTTATCGGTGTGCTGTGTGACAAACATAATTGTGATAGGACGTTACGTTTCACCGACGGGATAATTAAAATATCGATGGCGTCTGGATGGCTGTTCGCGGGGTACACGGAACGGGAAATGGATGCGGGGCTTGCAGATTTACCGAATGATCGTGAAACACCATAAATTAATGAATCACAGACACCGCGCGCGCGCGCGCGCAGGGAAGGAAATGCGTGCACGGTCCGTTGAGTAATACTCGTTCCTAATACTCGTTGGCAGGAGGACGTATTTACGAGTGTATCGCTGTAAATCTACCGATTTCGGGGTCGTTCGACCGGAGGGTACCCTCCCGTGCGTGTGCACGCCTAATTAATTAACCGAATCGGACGTCTGAATGCAGAACCGCGTGCTCATTCGACCTCGCAGATTGTGAAGTTCGGCAAAATTTATCGAGATCTTATTGTTCCCTAGCAATTTTGTTCGCTTTATTTCGATCCCTTCATTCTGCATAATCTGTGCTGCCGAAACCATTTGTCACAGTGATTACCATAAACAGATGTTAAACAGCCTTCTGTTAAGGAGTAACATACTCCTAATAATATTCAGACACTTTACAAAAGAAGATAAGTTTTTTGACCCTTAGTACTCAATTGGCGTCTCTGAGCCATCACTAAAAATTGCTGTAGTATTATTTAAAATATTGTTTATATTATAGGACATGTAGGTATTTAACCAATTACTAAAAATTTAAGTATCACATGAGGTATTCTATCAATTTCCTATCTACCAAATTTATAAAATCATAGAGAATGCAAATATTCTAGATCAGAAGAAATGTTTGATTTTCGAGATAAAATAGCTCCGAGTGCAAAGGTTTAATATCGGATAATAACTTCTTGAATTCTCTTTTTTCAACACGTCACCTTGTATTGATACAACATTAGCATTAATAATTTACTGTTATTTAAACCTTTGCACTCGGCTGTCCTCCGCGAGGCACAACTAAAAATTGCTGTAAGTACTATTATTTAAAATATTGTTTATAAATACGATTTATTTAGAAACACTTAATTAGAGTGTATCGATTGTATTAAGTATTTTCCAAATAGATTAATTCCACAAAAATACGGTACCTACATACAGGGTGAGTCCGCAGAAACAGAACACCTAAATATTTCCATTACTTTTCGTTGTACAAAAAACTTTATAGGACAAAGTTACACTGTTTGAAGGGTCACATGTAATGGTGTAAGGGGAAAAATTTTCAAGGACATAATTTAATGAGATTTCAAGGTCATCGATGTTTTTTTTAAATGGGACATATTTTCGTTAACGTAATATTGTAGTTGAAAAAATAACAAATTCATCTATGTAACACAATATGACCTACAAATGATCTTCAACCCACAAAAATCGAATAAATAAAATTCAACGTGTAAGAATCATTTGCTTTATTTCTGTTACGCAAAATGAACAAAAATATTCCCTTGAGCTGCTATACATTCAAATGTATCGCAATACACAACATAATAACAGATTCGGTGTTGACAGGAAGACATTTATGAAACGGAAACTGATGGACAATTACGATTAGTAATCGTACCTTGTACAACCGCACTACTTCTCTTAAACACTGTCGACTTTCTCCAAAAAATTAAAATCATATCCATTTTATCTTCCTTCGAGTAACGCATTGTAAAACGTTCATCGATAAACTGGTAGATTAGAAATCTTAGAAACACAGAAAATCTGATAGTCAGATGGTCTTCAGAGTAATTAGTAGTTGATAAATACGATTCTATGCGAACGCATAGGTGAAGGTACATATACGATAAATGTCATCCTGTCAACACCGAATCTGTTATTATGTTGTGTATTGCGATACATTTGAATGTATAGCAGCTCAAGGGAATATTTTGAACATTTTGCGTAACAGAAATATAGCAAATGATTCTTACACGTTGAATTTTATTTATAGAGTTTTTTGGGTTGAAGGTCATTTAGGTCACATTGTGTTACATGGATGAATTTGTTATTTTGTCAACTACAACATTACGTTAACGAAAATATATCATTCCATTAAAAAAAACATCGATGACCTTGAAATCTCATTAAAATATGACCTTGAAAATTTGTTCCCTTACACCGTTACATGTGACCCTTCAAACTGTGTAACTTTGTCATACGAAGTTTTTTTTGTACAACGAAAAGTAATGGAGATATTTAGGTGTTCTGTTTCTGCGGACTCACCCTGTATACACATTAGTTTCTAAAAGTTTCTTGAATTGTCATTGAATGATAACAGTCCGAAGATTAAGTCTCATTATTAAGACAATTTATTTCGAATGAAAGTTAAACACAAAAGCTCGGAAGGTGGTTAATCGTTCCGGTCTATGAACGGCTTATTTAAGCAGTTTTCATCTGTCTCCCTAATACCACGAGCCCCTAAAGTTTTAGACCCTCTCTTTAATATCCTGTATCTTAAAGGAAAACATTGGCCTACTTTGAAGGTAAACTTTAATTAAATCAAATTTAATAACGTCCATGTAACGTATCCGGCCCAGAGAAATTTAGTTTGCACAACAATACGAATAATTGTAGGAGAGACGAAGAGCTCGGCCAAAAAGATATTAAACCTGACCTTGGCACGTACAAAACCTAAGCCAAAGCTAAATTAAATTGCACGCTTCGGTATCCCCTGCAAAATATAAAAGTAAAACGTAAATAGTACGTTATACATACAGGGTGTCCCAAAATTCGTGTACTTCCCGGAAATGGGAGGTTCCTTGGGTCATTTAAAGCGACATTTTCCTTTACAAAAATGACGCCAGCGGCTTTGTTTAAGAGTTATTAACAAAAAACGCGGACCAATCAGAGCGCGGCTAGACTCAGCGACAGGTCCCGCTTAGCGTGGCGGCGCCATTGGCCGAGCCAGAATCAATCCGCTGTAGCCGCGCTCTGATTGGTCCGTGTTTTTTTTGTTAATAACTCCTAAACAAAGCCGCTGGCGTTATTTTTTTAAAGGAAAATGTCGCTTTAAATGACCCAAGGAACCTCCCATTTCCGGGAAGTACACGAATTTTGGGACACCCTGTATACATGTCGATTTGGAGATTTTCCCGAGAATAGTAAAAAAACGCGGTACAGAATATTATAAACGACCATAGTTGGCACGTGGTATGTTGCATAACATAAGGTTTATACAGCTCAGTAAACACATTGATCCTACGTAATATCTAGGTCAATACAAAATCCTGTACACCCGTGCAATTGAACGTAAGCCAACATTCGGTCAATAGGGCTGAAAAAAATTATTTTATCGCAGAATAAAATATAAAAACATTCGGAAAGCTATGTAACAAGCGTCGAAAACACATACATCTACGAATTGACATTTCCTACTGCCAATGAAATTTAATTGTTCTCACATTTTACGACATACGGATGTGTCGTAAAATTTTTGTAAACATTTATTTATCTCGCCGGTTCCGCAACGTTTTTATTTTACATCTGAAAACGATAAACGCAACGCGTGTACTGCGCATCGTAAACAACGTATAAAAAAGCAAATCGCTGTAGTCAATTCAGCTCGGCACATAAAATATAAAATTTGCAAAGTTATGTAATTTTTAAATTTGTTTGTCACGTATTTGTACCTGTAGATTGTTGATTACAATAATAAATTTTCAGTTCCATTCGTTTAGGTTTTATTTAATTATTTCCTAATTTTTTGAAGGTCTTGCGATGGCATAACAAGATTCTTGAGTTGTGGAGACTTAGTACAAATAATATATTCTCTTCAATTGTTTTCAAAAAGATTAAATGAAATGTTTATATGATTTTCATTCGTGTAAAGGAACTTCTTAATTCATAAAATATTGAAAAACCTCGTCTTTCACAGAGAAAGTAATACGTCATTAATTCCAGAATACGAATGTGTAAAAATGTAATGCACACGCTTCCTGACTAACTTTTAACAATTTTAGAATTTGATATTTTTGGTACACCCTGTATATACATTTATATTATTAAATTTATATAGAATAGGATTTTTTCTAGAAGTCAGAACAATTACTTTGCATGAGGTGGAAAAGGAATTTTGAACTAATAGGGCCTGCAGCTATTAATGTTTTTTATTTTGTGTATGACTTTCCATGAGTCACACAAAAAACTTCCCGATTCGTTAGTTGCAGTATATTATTATCATTATCTATTTAGTGAACCTTTTTGAGAAGATTATACGTTTTCAGGGAAATTCAATAGTTTTCTACTTATCAAAATGTTTGCTATGTGGCATCGCATTAAACCAACATCGTAGGCTCTTTGTTCGCATGGTTCCTTGTTATAGCATACTAATGTTGCAAAATAAAGTGTCTTAATTAATTTTTCGCAAAAAATGCAACTCCTCATTATCCGAGTTTGCAGTATTGATCTTGGTTTTCTTCGATACTGTTTATTTAAATTGTCCCAAAATATATAAACCACTCATTGCTACATACATTTGTAAAGTTCGCGTTTCTGATGTTTTAAAATTCAAATATACTTTCTCGTATGTTTGTTCCTGACTTTTATGAATCGTAATGGCTTCAGCAGGAACCACTGGAAATTGACTACGTGCGATTTGATATTTTTCCACACTCGAAATATTTACTTGATTCGATATTTTTATTATTGGTGTTAAATTTTGATGAATATTTGCCGTTTTCATATCATCACGATAACGTGTTCTTACTTTCACTCGTACTCTGGCCAATTGAAAATCTCAGTGCTATATACAACATTTGTAAATTTGGGATAATTTTCGACTATTGTAAGCGGCAACATTAGCATTAGTTGCATGAATAAAAAAAATGAATGAATTAAAAATTTTTTTAAATAATTTTTTCTGCAATTACGTTTGTTTCTTCGGTGGAAAATTTCCGTCCTCTCGTGTAAATTTGCATTGTTGAATGAACTTCTTTCGAAAAAAACTATAAAAACTAAAAAACTACTGGACTAAAGTGGACCAAAATCGAATCAGCTCTAAGTTACAGCGGGGCACATCGATTGATCGCATTGTTACTTTTTCAGAAAACGTTAACGAAAAATTTGATACACACACACACGCGCGCGTGCGCGCGCACGCACATTTTGATAAAAATAGTCTAAAATAACTCCAATGACCATGAAACGTGATCTACTAAAAAATCAATTTTCGATTTTCGATTTTCGAAAATCGAGAAGTTAAAAAATTGCAATAGGTTGGAATTACAAGGAAAATGATAAAAGTTGTTATTTACAACTTTTTCATGTTGGCCGGTATTGAAAATTTAATAAAGTATATTTTGTAAATCAGTGCCAATTGAAAGATGCAAAAATCCTTAAATTTGTTTCGGTAATAAGCTAAAAATCGTGAGTAACTGCAATTTTCACAATTTTTGAACGTTTAGAGCTTATTGCAGTGTTGACCAATTATGATGAATACTTCTGAATATGTATAATTGACACAGACCTACAAAGTGCATTTTTTAAATTTTCGATATAGGCCGCCATAAAAAGTTATAAACACCTTCCAGTGTTTTTTCTATCAATTCAGCCAATTACAATTTTTTCAAAAATTTTTTTCACGTCTTATGATAAACTAGTTGCTCTTACTTCTTAAAAAATATCCAAGTCGTATGATCTTATCGTCCTTTTAAAAGTGTCCGAATTTATACTAGTGTGGTTTACTGTATAAGGCTAATTCCAAACAATTACTTGCTTTCGTAAGTTAACCCCGCATCATTCAAGCTGCAATGTATTGAATGTATTGCATATTTGATCAGCCGTAGTCCTGCAAGGCATGATGTAATACAAAATCGCTAGAAGCAAAGCTTTAACAAATAAATAATTATCGTTTATACAACAATTCGGATACTATCAAGAATATTGTATTGTCTATGCACTAGCTAATGTACTCGGCTTTTCTTTTTTCATAATGCTTATACAAAGTCAAGCTGGTACACAGACCTTGAGATAAAACAACAATTATACAATAAAAAATTGGGTTGTTGTTCGTTTCCAGTTTTTCTACGAGTGAATACATATTTCTAAGCGACAACATGCGTGACAACCGCAGAAAGCATATGTAACTCTGTAAGATAAAGTAATACAATAAAAAATACGGTCTTATAAACATTATTTTACAAATTCGTACTTGAATACCTACGATACAAGTTATAATTGGGCTTGCGGATTTTATGCATTTATGATACAAATGAATTAATCCTACACTGCATAATTTTTTTAATTGGGATGAAAAATTTGAAAAAGATCAGTTTTGTGTTTTATTTAAAGGAAAAATTTAAAAAAAGATTAAAACAACATTTATAGAAAAATAAACATAAATGAACATAGTAAGAAAATAATATATACCAGATTTCTTAACTATATCAAAAAGGATACACTATGTAGCGAAGGGTTAACGTATTGATATAAAACTACGAAGATAATACAAGAATTCAAGACGATTAACACACTACTTATGACACATTCAAATTATTAAATGAGAAATTACGCTTTTATATAAGTCCTGTTTCATGTAATTAATTTTTGAACAATTTTTATTTTTCGCTTATGGTTACTAAAATTATGAAGAGAGAAAGTACATTTTTATTTAAATTTCATTTCTTAAAGATAACTTAAAGAATTGTTATTTTCCACAAAAATCCACAGTCTAGTCGTACGAGTTGAATCGCCTGATTCAAGTTTACACACGTTCAATTTAAATCCAAACAAAATCTATAAAAATACGTAATGATTATTTTTCAATAAATTAACTCTTTGATTATAATGATATGGAAAACGTTTGAAAGTATTATTTAGCATAATTATACATATTTTAAATAGTGATGTTCTTCTAAAAGAGAAGTAGGGAGCGCGGTTTTATTACCAAAAATATAAAATTCCGGACACGAGAAGGGACACCAGATTTAATAACCCTTCTGTGACAGTGGTTAGATACGACAGTATGTACAGTGATACAAGCAATGTACATCCACTGTAATAGTTTGCGCTGCGATAAAATCTAGCTCTGACCGTATCGTAATCCTAGTCAAAACCCCAGTGACCAATGGAAGCTTAGTGTAACCCTAGTAACCACTAACCGACGGTTTCTAAGTAGTATACAAAATGAGTTAACCAACTCAAAACGGATTAGAGGTGTGACATGAACGTAGAATAATTGGATAATACTTGAACAATTCTATCAAATCGCAAAAACATTGGTATTATAAAACATAATGTAATGCAAATTTCAAATGGCAATAAAAAATGTCGTGTCACACTCATTAACCAGTTAACTGCGTTCGACGTGTATACACGTCAATCCAAATTTCTATTGCGGTGCAATAACAATAACCTTTTCAAGAATAAATTGTCAATTTTTTATCAAATAAAAATGTAATTCTTCCTCGTTCTTCGTAAAATTTATAATAGAACCATTTTCTCTCCGTTCGACGTGTATACTCGTCATTGCTCGATGTTAATTCTGCAGTCTGTGGTGATTTTTAAAACTAAATTCCGCAGTTAAGAGGTTAAGTGAACGGTGTAATAGCTCATAGAGGCTTTAAAAGAAGTTCTCAACTGTGTGGCTGCTGGACTTTTGTCAACTTGCGAGTCGAGTGCATTGCAAAACATTGTTATTATTAATAAAATAGTAAGTATCCCTCTCGTGTCTGATACTTACTATTTTATTAATTTCGCCTTATTTATTTATAATTTATTAATACGTTTATTCTTTAACTTGTATATAAATAAATGTGCAATATCTTACGAACAAGTTAATGTTACACAGCGAATTAATTTATAATTTATTAATCTTTTTGTTCTTTAACTTGTAATAAATGTGCAATCTGATAGTGCCAATTCAATGTTACATAGCGAATAAATAATATAAATAAATATGAAAAAAAAATTTCACCGAACGAGAATCGAACCCCCTAAGTCCACCGGGTGGAAGTCTCGTACGTTGCCGAAACACCAAGCCTTATTCGTTGTATACCTCCTCTACAATAGCAGATTTAAGCAGTAATGTAAGAACTTTGTTTATGAATATCTGAAAAACTATTGAGTGTAGCGTCTATAATGGTATATACAGTATTTTATGCGTAAATGTCCCAAAAGTCTGAGCCATAAAAGTCCCTGATCTATCCCCACTACTGCGGGGTATACCCCTTGAGGGGCCAAGAAGCTCGAGAGGCTTCGGTCACCGAGAAGTATGATATCATGCGGCTCGGGTGTCTCGGTGAGACCGCCTAATTAGAATTTCCAACTTCCTTATTTTTCATTATTTTTTTATGGAACTTCAAGTTCCATATTTGTGGCATTTTTCTGATTTAAATCATACCAAACATGATATAATTACGATGATATTTACTTTTTTAATTTACTTGTGTAGTTGTCTATTACACAAGTAAATATCATCGGAATTATATCATATTTGGTATGATTTTAATCAGAAAAATGCCACAAATATACAACTTGAAGTTCCATAAAAAAATAATGAAAAATAAGGAAGTTAGAAATTCTGATCACATTGTGTTTACACTTGGGTGTTTATCTCGGCGACCAAGTCTTCTCGAGTTCGGCTGTCCTTCTCTACGTTCGGCAACAGTCAAAGAATAGTGTCCCTGATGCATATATGTCCCTCGGCAGCCCCGTGCTAGGGACTTATATACATAAAATACTGTATTCGTAAATGGGAGATCGAGATCTATAAGTATAACAGAGTCTCAACTAAATCGGTGTAGCAACGTTCTTGCACTCTCCTTATGAGTGTGATTTTCCTATGCTTTCTTTGACGTGACATGAATATGTTAATTGTGTATTAAGATGGACTCCTAAGTATTTAACTGTGTTTGAGTGATGGTACAAGAATCGGTGCTTCCAACGAGGCATTGGTCGTTGGCTTGTTTATAATAAATATAATAATAATAATAATTCGTTTAGATGACGTGTTCCGTTATGACTGCACCAATATCGATCACCTTTCTTATAATTAACATAGTCGTGGACCTCTCCAAGTAGATCTACGCTGTGTCCTCTGTTGGCGCGCATCCCGTTAACAGTACCGAATAATTTGTCGATGTGGAAATTACCGAACATGATTCTGCCCAGTGACCCATCCCAACGTCGATATCTCACTGTTCTATTAACGAGGTCACAATCGTTGAATTCGCGGCGATGAATTTGCGGAGGATCATAAATACGAACCACAGTATTTCAGCAACTATTTGTACCTTTTGAGCACGAACTTCGATTTATTCGATTTAATTAATTCTTCATTGTTCATGAAACTCATTTGTACATGGATTACATTTAAATCTCAACCTGAACCTGTTAATCACGCGAAGCCGTACCGCTAGAACTGTTTCATTCT
>CM052340.1:1024591-1034683 GCA_028455595.1 Lasioglossum vierecki | reverse complement strand
GTGGATTTATTAGTGTACATTATACATTGAAATTTTTGTTGCTATAACAATTCAATTATTTTATACAACTTCAAGAGTTGATGGGTTGATGTTGTCAATATGACGACATTCATCCTCAAACAGTTACGACAATTGTTAATTATTCAATAGGATTGACATCGGTCATTTAATTCTAGCCATTTTCAAACAAACTAGGAGGGCTGTTCACCAATGGGTGATATAATTTTTTTACCAAAGTTGAAAATCACTTTTTATTACACTCTGTTAAGCCGACTAATATTTTTCAAGATATAAAGTGTAAGATGCATAAAAATTGTAGTCTTGTAATATGCAATATAGCTTCCCTTGATTGCTCAATATAAATAATATAATCAATTAATGCTTTGCAACTTCAATATGTATAGACTTGTAATCTCAGTCCGTGTTTACCGATGCAGATGCTTGGCGACTTAGGCATAAATGACAGTGCCAAATTGATTTCGAAATCTTAGGCTAATCGAGATCATGACTCGAACGGAGATGTTTTGAAGTTGCCACTGCTTATTGCAATGACTAATGTTTAGGGATATGCGATATAGCATGAGACAAACAATCTGAGTCAGGGTGTACGTAGGGTTAGTTGACGATAGGTTAAATAGATAGGTCATAAATGCTATGCAAATTCAGATATTTATAGTACCATTCATTTGAGAATATGTATAGAAAGATAAAGAAGCTACAAGGGAAATAGATAAGTAGGGAAAGAAGGAGAGGAGGAAGTTAGTTACAGAAAATATCATTCGTTTATTTGATGGAAACGAGTTGAACATAAATAACTCTATTCAGCAATGCTGTTTAATATAAAACCAATGTGAAATCCTCACCCTGCCAACTTTCATAGTATTTTATAATTTTGTCCATTGGTGTAACTATAAAATACGAAAAATACGCAAAACATCACAGCATTCACAATACAAATGAACAATCCGTAATTTTTTACGGAATAAAAATGAATGAAAATAGCAGAAAAAAGTTTTCATTATAAGACTTTGTTTCGATACACGCACATTACTTATAAATGCAAGTTTTTACCCAAGAGATTTATATACACACACAGATACATTGATTACATCCGCACGTGTGTAGTATTTGTAAACACGCTTCTTATCATTCCTACTTACTATCAGTTTGCAGTACATCGTTCTCATTTATTTTATATGTAATTAAAATGCTTTTTCGTAGACGAGAATAAAATTATCCTTCCCGAGACTCATTTCATTAAATTAGGAATTGTTGTGCACGTTGGCTATATTTTCTTTTTGCGGTTAAACTCGCACCAACCTTGATCATTAACGAATACATATGTAAGTATGTATGAACCTATATTTTCAGTGGAGTGCCTGCTTGATTATAAGCAGCTTAGGATTTTTAACACGTTGAATGCCGGTTGATTTTCCTGCATACGATTTGGACGCGACATACCAACATTTCAGTATAACTGCGTGAAGCAGATATTTAAATTTATTATTTGACGTTATTCAAACATGCTGATTTATTTTATTTCATGTATAATCAAGTACTGCACTTTCCTTTTGTACCATTAGTAATATTGAAAAATTACCTTTGTCGTTTAATTTGTTCAATAAACTGATAAACTGAGTATAAACTAAGAATAAAATTAGAAATCATAGTATTTCATAGATTGCGGATTTTATGCATTTATGACAAAAACATGTAAGTGAAATTAAGAATTGAGATTCACAAGAATTCAAAATTGACAATATATTACAATTGTCAATGCGAGAAATAATTTTCTGCTCAACTATTGTGTTTTGCAATTGATACATAATATTTTTATTTTTATTTCTTATAACATTATTGATAAACATCATTGATATATGTGACATACTAATGTATGCAGAATCAGATTTAAAACCTGTACTATAAAAAGATATACTAAATAATAATTTAAACGAAGTAAATGGGCTTCTTAAGTTCTTGATTAAAAAAATATAAGAAAATAATAAGTAACAATCAACTCGATACAGAGCAGGAACAAATTAGCAATACTTATCTAATCTATGTTTTGATAAGTGTGTTTATTAACTTCGTTAATTAGCAAGTTTGTAAAAGAAAATGTATTGAGCAAGAATTAACACGCGTCAGAAATTAATATACGGAGTTTGTATCGAATATAATTATTGAAATGAAAAACACGATAAGAAATTCATAATATAAAATTGAATGATTTGTAGACGTCAATATTGTATTTATGAAAACGAACAGTATTTAAGAACTGAACTAAAACAATTATCATTTTTATATCTATACATGTTCAAAGTATAACATTAGAATAAGTTAAGAACCAAATAGTATATAGAGTGTCCCAAAAATGCTGTCATTTCTTGAAAGGGGTGATTCCCGACTTGTTCCATTAACTTTTTCATTTTTAAAAACGTTCTCCGCGACTTTATTTAAGAAAATTTTCTTAATGAAAATCACAAACCAATCAGAGCGCACCTACAGCGGACGAATTCCAGTTCGACCATTGCCCACACCATACCCAGCAGGCTCTGTTGTCGCAACGGATTTCGTCCACTGTACCCGTACTCTAATTGGTTCGTGTTTTTCGTTAATAACTCATGAACAAAGCCACGAAGAACATTTGTGTAAAGGAAAAAGTTACTCCAAATGACTTCAGAAATCGCCACTTTCAAGTAGAGATCGTGGTTTGATACGTGTATTAATAACACATTTAAATTTTATATTTATTATATATATTTATTAATATTAATGCACATTTAAATACACTTTTATTTCACGTACCTCAGTACGTGTCCTTTTAAGTACACGGGTACACTTGTACTATTTCACGTGTACTATTTCACTACACATATACTTACCTCAGTACGTGCCTTTTTAAGAACATGTTTACACGTGTACTATTTCACGTATGTATATTTGAATACACGTTATTTTAATGTATATATGTATACTCCTATTTTGCTTTCGAAAATTAGTAACAGTATCCTAAAAATTCAAACGAATTAAAATGCGGATACGTTAATTCACATGTATTTAAGTATACGTGAAATAGAACACGTGCATTTATGTATACATGAAATTTTACACGTCTATTTATGTATACTTGAAATAGTACACGTGTAACCGTGTACTTAAAATGACAAGTACTGAAGTACGTGTACGTGAAATAGAGATCTCTACTTTTAAGGAAGTACTTCTTCTAGACACTTAATCAATTCGTGTTAAATTAAAATCGTCTAAAGTTGAATAAGCGCATGTAGGGGTTTGAGAAACTTGATAAATAAAAATACAGAATTCGGTATATAATACTTCCAAGATAATCGAATGCCGAATATCGTTTGGTTCCAGGAGGTTTTTTGGGCGACATCGCACTGCCAAACATTCAATACGAGACGGAGTGGCGGCAGCAGAAGCTGAACAAGAGTTATCAGGAGGAACTGGAGAAGTATCGGGAGGAAGTCCTAGAGGGTCTCCAGGTCGAGGAAGAGGGTCTCACAGGTAAACGGAAAAAGAGAAAAATAAGAAAGGAGAAGAGAAACGAAAGTTTTACCCCGCGGTACTCTACAGGACCGAGCGTTCCTTGAGTGGGGTTAGTTTTCGACGTTTGTGTCAGCCGCAGGTGTGCTTTCAGAGATCCTTCAGTTTAAAAATGAGCACGACGCTAACGAGACGCATCAGGAGAACGAGGAGATCGCTGTCTCTCAAGAAAAATCCGAGCCAATTATGGTGGACCGGAATCAATACAGCATGGACGGCGAAGTCGCCGGTGGTTTCAGTTTTAACGCGAGGAACGACGACGCCGGTCCGGGGATCAGAGACGACGGTGTTGAATTCAGGTAGTGCGAAGCTCTAAACCTTTAAACACAGAAATTATGCACACATCCACGAGTCCAACCGGGAGAGATAGATAGGTGAACACCTTGAACAGGTGTACAGTGGATCCAAAAAGTAATTGAACACTCCAAGTTTTAACTTCCCTTTCCTACTCCTGAGTTCTCCCCCGTAAACTGAGATTAGGAGAGGGCATGGTAGGGGCAATATGAAATAGTGGATAGTGGGAGGCGTGAAGCGACAGCGGGGAAAAAACTGTCCACGCCTGCTGTTAACAGATCATAAAAACATCCTCTAAAAAATATAGGCTTGTGTCAGAGTTTCAATTATTATCGAGTGCATATAGGATTCAAAATTTATTTTTCTGGTAAAGTGATCGATGACAGCAAAGTCTAGAGCAAACACTCTATGTAATTAAATACTGTATATAATTATATCATGTTCAAATAAAAGTTATCTAAAAAAGAGCTCAAGTGGTAGCACATATTAAATTACGAATCAGTTTAATCGTGAATACGGCATTGATTTATAAAAGCTATTGTAATATCGACACGTGTATATTTAAACGAGTACTGCGAACAATAATAAATTTCTGTTAAAAACATCTCGTCCGAGCGATACATATGAGGCTCCAATTAAAGCAATTAAGGTGACTTTCGTATCTGCACGCAGCATAAATTAGTAATGAAATTTATTTATTATACTTTACCCCAGTGTAAGTAAAATCAAAGTATCTTTCACAACAGACGTTTGTAATATGTCATAAATTATTTTCACTGCACCGGACTATTGTCCAGTATATCGTCTTTTTCTTTTCAAGTGCACGTTTTAAAATTTTAATAGAAAATTCTCAATTAACTGCAACTTTAATTTTCGTCACTGATACAGATCATATCCTCTTTTATTTTGGTAAAAGTTTGGAAAAAATGCGATACTCGTTACATTCTGTAGAACGTTACAACAGGCTTAGTAAGTGAGAGTACCGGTATAGTGATAGTGGGACTCGTGAAGCGATAGCGGAGACGAAGTTGCCCGGGCCAGCTGTAAAACGACAGTAGCGTTTCGTCCACTTGGAAGTGACGCGACAATAAGAAACTGACATTGTACTGATAAGTTTTATGCCAGCGACAACTTCGTTATATTTATCCACACATCCCCTTGATCTTTTAGGTTGGAGTCGACGACCCCATCGGCGAAAAAGAGGCACTCCGCTCGGAAGCAAGGATATCAAGTCCCGCTCGCGATACCGAATGTAAACGCCACAAAGCCAATGAACACCTTTCTGAAATCGTCCCACGAATCTATCGTTTCTCCCAGCGCCAACGAAGGTACCAACCAGATGGAAAACATCGAGGAAGTGTTCTCCATCGGGATAGAAACCAGCACGCAAAATACATCAAAGCGGCGTCATCGACGTCATCATCGCAGAAGGTATTTGAATGTACATCTACAAATATTCACGTTTAAAGACTTACGTTCAGTGTCGATATTTCAATTGCC
This sequence comes from Lasioglossum vierecki, assembly GCA_028455595.1. Classification (NCBI taxonomy): domain Eukaryota; kingdom Metazoa; phylum Arthropoda; class Insecta; order Hymenoptera; family Halictidae; genus Lasioglossum; species Lasioglossum vierecki. The sequence continues at coordinate 1,029,328 of CM052340.1, read as the reverse complement.
ATCATTTCGTAACAACAAATAATACAAAGAGTCTACATTCATTGTCGTACGATCGTTTTTCTCAAAATTAACGCGTCACTGAACAAAAATATTTAATGCTTTTTCCGTTTTTTGTCCCTTTCATTTGTCTCCCGACTGTTTTTTTTACCACGGTAAAACACATTACAGCGTGTGCCTTTACACGCTCAAGTCTCGCGTGATATCGGAATCGATATATTACGGAGAAACATTTTCATTCAACCGAAAGCAATACAATGCTAAAGAACTGTATAAATATTGTTGAAAAGTTGACAGTTCGTGAACGATTAACAGTTTTTATATAAGAAATTGACCCATAATGCCGAAGAGAAACTACAGCACTTATATACCTAAGAGTTCTGTCTTTCTTTTATTATTTCTTATTCGTGTTCTACTTCGATTATGGGTGTTCATACCGATGAAATATTTTTGAGCGACACGTTCCTCGAGACTGCAAGCACTCACTAGATTTAGTTGGTATTTATTCGCCTAACAGTGGCTTACGAATGTTGAACGATCTAGACAGTATTTATTCGTCGTTGATGTTGGAAAATGTTGCGATTTACTCGCTCGATCAATCGCTGGACACGCAAATATTTTCATTCAATAACAGTCTGATTTTTATCTGATTGCTATATAAGCTTTGCTGAGTAATTATTGATTGCAGCTTGAACGAAGAATATTACGTTTAATTCAAATGAATCAAATGTAAATTGACAAGCAGTTTTATACAACATTTTAGGTTATTTATTTGCGGCGCGTTTTTAGTTCGATCATTTATAACAATGGAAAAGAAAAGGAAGGAGGTGTTTCGTCCTGGACCCACTAGAGGACTCATCAGTAATACTATCTAGCGGGCCTTGCCTTAGACACGGGATGCTAGAAGGCAATTTGGAAAACGTATTTATACTGTAAGATGACATATCAGTAACTAGCGAGAAATTGCCAATTTCTGAAAAATTTCCAAATTGCCTTCTAGCATCCCGTGTCTAAGGCAAAGGCCCGCTAGATAGCCTTACTGATGAGTCCTCTAGTGGGTCCAGGACGAAACAGCTTCTTCCTTTTCTTTTGCATTGTTCTAAATGATCGAACTAAAAACGCGCCGCAAATATATATTTATAATATCTTTAGATAAAAGTCGATCGAAAACCAAATTAATTATTAACCAATACTTTGTGTTCAAATACTTCTTGGAACCAGGCTCGCCAGATTAAGATTTGTCTCCCCATTCTACCTTCTTCCTCTTCTACGACGCTATTCCCCCATGTTTCATCTCTGTCGTGCATCTGTCACAATGTCACGTGACCAATTCGGTACTGGAAGAGGGATAGAGAGTAACTTTTTTCCCTAAATTCGAGTCCATTCCCCTTATCTGGCGACTTTGCTTGGTACTACTGTCCACCTAATACAGTAGGACCTCGGTTAACCTGCTTGATCAGGAGACAAACAGCCCGAACATATTAAGGCCCGATGGATAATCGAGACCCAAGGGACACAATTAAAATGTACATTATATTCCAAAATAAAAATCATTTATTTTTGAAAATTTATTTCCCTTCATAATGTAATCATATTTGAACGCATATTTGTTTATAATCGGGATCCGGTTAATAGAGGTTCTACTATACATACATGATTATACACGGTGCCCCATTGAATTTTTGTTCTACACTGTAACATATATAGGTGACACAAACAAATTCTTTTAAACAATTGATTATGACAAAATTTGTCATTGCTATCGAATTTTTTAAGAAGTGAATCGTCAAGTTTAAAATCTATTAAATAGTTGACATTTACGAGGTGAAAAAGGGCTACTAAAGAATTGCGATTTTTCTAATAGAGTGGTGATTAAGTGTATACGTCTACCGAGAGTATAGTATATTCGTCTTTTTCTTTTAAACTCTCGCCATCCAACCAATCGCCAACAATTTTCCGTTGGTGGGGCTACTATGCCAATAACAGTGGTCGTCATCGTAAAGCTGGAAAATGGGGACCGATACTGCCGGCCGGGCATTTTCAGCCCTTGAACTGCCAATATCCTGTCAACATCGGCCATCGTGTCTCTGACCAGGTCGAGAGTGTGTTCGTGTATAGATTATGTGCGTCTCTGCTAGAAACATTGGGGGAAAGGAAGTGAGGCGGGGATGGACACGGGATGAAGCTCGAAAAGAAGGGCGAACACGGGTATCGGAAAACTGTATTCGAGAAAATCCAGTTTTTATCGGTACTTCGACAAAACTACTTTTTTATACTAACGGTACTGAACCGGATACAATGAACAATTTAAAAATATGGGATGATGTATGATGAAATTGTGTAAGTATTTCAGATGAGTAACAAACAAAAATGCACACGATCTTAATAACAGCGGAAGAAGTTAGTATTAGGACACCCCTTGCAATATAATCACTCTTTAAAATAAAATTAAAATGTTCGAGTCCTTTTAAAGAGTTCGAAGGATCGATTTACTAGGTGACGCGGCGTTAAAGATATCTTTAAAAAAATTGCAATTTGTTGGAAGCATAAAGTTATGAAATCATTACACATTATGAAATGTACTTTATAACAATTATTATGATTATTATGATAAAATATTTGATTCTCTCTCTGCTGATTAGATATAGATTTAAATAAATATTATTGTCTTTTATAAAATTGGAAAATATCATAGTTTTTTATACAATAAACTGTTGAAACTCTCGTTGCTTTCTATCGCATAATATTTTCTACAAAAATCTTCTACGAAAAATTGCATAGTCCCAAAATGGCATAACAAGCAAATCGTTTTTATATCACTTTCTGATACACTGTTAGAAAGAAATTTAGTGGACCATTTCAATCTATTTCATAATGCAGGTACGAGGTAGCTTCCCTTTGATGTATCATGCTTTCTTATTTGCCTATTATATGACAAATACATGCGCACGTTTCAATATTAAGAAATACATAAAAGATCGTTGAAAGTTTCACTTCTTCTTCAAGGATATTTTAGTAACATCCAAATAGTTCCATAAAACAAATGCTAATTTTGTTTATTATCATCGTATAATTTTGTCTGGTCAAAATCAGCTTATTTTCGTTCTCTAATTTCTTTTCTATATTATACGAATTTAAGATTTCATGTGTTCACTATGAAGATATATATGAAGGAATAAAATGTATATTTCCTTATTTCATATTTTTCTCCAATACTTCGGTAGGTTGTCCCTGTTAGGTTGTAGCACGCTTACGAAAGCGCTCGTTTCTGTCGTGTATCCGACACCATGAAACACGATCGTACTGTGATTCTCCGATGAAGCTCTGGAGAATTCTAAAGAGAATCAACCTGGTCCCGATACCTTTGACGTGGTTAAACCTTGAATCTGAAGGAATTTCTGCTCGAGTCTCGCCTCGAGCCAGGTCACCCCAAAAAGAAAAACCAGCAACTGTATTACTTATTCCTATACTTCGTAATTTATTTTATACGGTCCAAGTTACGTGCATATAATTCTGGAGCAACCGTAAACTGTTAGAGTGAAAGCTTTTGCACGTTGTATATACCTTATTTCCTGGAATCACTATATTGTAGTGTATTCCTCTATAATCCAATATAATACAATGTATTTTTCAGAACTAACTGACACAGATCTGCAAACTGTATTTTATAAATTTTCCATTAGGTGCACACAAAGAACTCGTAAAATAAGACGTCTAACATTTTCTCTGCATTTCTGAAGAATTACAATTTTTCAAAATTTCAATCTCACGTCATGTAATAAACTAATTGTTCTAACTTCTCAAAATAATCCGAATCGTATTGTCCAATATTTAAAAAGTTATCGTTCTTATAGGAGTGTTCGAAATTTAAGTAACTACAGGATTATAGCAAATGGAGGAACAATCTGAGAAAATAAATTTTCGACATGCGTCATTCCAACGTTATTTCCAACTATGGAAGAAGACTTTTCGACGTGCTTGGCACAGTAAAAATCATAACTTCTAAACTAATCAATTTTTGAGCTTAAGTACCTTAATAATTTTTTAAAGGGAATACAAAAATGCATGGATTAATGCAACAAAAATATAAGGTTCCATTAGTAAAAAAAAGTTTATTCTAGTTTTTTTTTAATAAAGAGTTTTTTATGGTTAGTTGTTATTGCAATTTGTTGTCAATTGTATACTGTACAACTTTTGTTGTAAATATTTTTTATTATATGGTTAAATTTAATAATATCTACTATAATACATAATTATTTACTTCAACCAAATCGCGATTACGAATGTATTTCTCTAACAAAAATTAAATAACATCGAGTCTTGCAATTTATCGCAGAAAAAAATTATATAGCAATATACTACAACATCTTCTTGATACGGAACAACCAAAATTATAGAATATTTTGAACCGTTTTTTTGTAAATTGCATTTTAAGGAAAAAAGGCAATTCCTAAATTGCCAGTTAAAATTGTGCATACCTCTGGTCAAATTCTCCTTACCTAATTAGTAAATGATATTGGCGCAAGCTTCGATCAATTAAAAATCCTATAGCAAATGTGCAATTATTTACATGCTTTCGACGTTTCGATCCCTGTGTGGATCTTTTTCAAAGAAAACCGTTTTGCGTCTGAAAAATATATTTACAGAAAATTAGTATGATTTCTACTTCTAGAACTGTGTAATTCCTCTGTTAAGAGAATGAAATAGAAAACATACTTACTATATCACTGGTAAACAACG
>CM052340.1:1013583-1024491 GCA_028455595.1 Lasioglossum vierecki | reverse complement strand
TTCAAATGACCCAAGGAACCTCCCATTTCCGGGAAGTACACGAATTTTGGGACACCCTGTATAAATTTCCAATATCAAGAAAATGTAACCTTGAATTAACTTCTACTTCATGGGTGAATTGAAGTCTGTTCTCAAGGCCAAATGTTTCTGTCAACGACGCAAAAAAGCTATTGTTTGTTGTGGTTTCTTCGCCTTCCATATATATTCAGAATATGTTCGATGCTCTTTAATTTCTTAAAAATATTCGAAACCTCTGAATATATGGTTTTCTTAATACGTTAAAATGTTACAGCGGATCTCCATTAATAAATGAGGAGGAATGGTGGACGATAAAGTTCTTAGTAGCCAAAGCATTAGTTTCTTTTACTGCTGGTTCCGTTTTTACGATAAAAGTATCGGCCACCAATGGCTCCACTGCCAACCGGGCCTGGTTAAACCTCTGAACCGGCAAAGGGTTGAAAGTTTCGACATGGGGATTTAATGGGATCCGAGATTAGAGGGAATTGCTCGATTATCGTTACATTTTATATCTCGGACTGTATTTCGCGGTCGTACCCTACAAGACCGCTACAGTCGAAACAATGGACCGTGTTTTGTTACTTGTAGCACTTATTGTTAAACGTGGTCTTAAGTAAGACGTATCGCTGAAGTCTCTAGATGCTTCCCGCTGTCGTAACGATTAACCCTAAACCCTAGACAAACGTAGCTCTAAGCTAGGTGAAATACTATCTTTGAGAGTAACAATTGTACTCTGAGAAACAATAATTAATTTGAACGAAGAAATTTGTCGAAGCATGCGAAACACATCGTTGATCCCTTATTACTTCATTGCAGAGCATTTTTATCCTTAAAATATTACATAATTATACATAATATTACAAAATTATTACATAAATTATTACGTATCACCCGAAGTATTTTATTCTAATGTGAAACTAATATTTTTAGAAGTAGTTTCTGAAACTAGTAGCTCGTACCTATGACTTAATTATGCTTACTTAAGTATGTTCACTTGATAAACGTGTCTACATTTCCAGCAATGCACAGTGTGATTCTAAACTCTGAAGTTCGTAATTCTCTGTGGTATATGAAATTTTCCAAAGCAAAACACATTTTAAGCTCGTGAGGACTTTACGACGATATCTGCATCCTTTTGAATTCTTGCGTATAGCTTTTATTTCTTACATATTTTTTAATCGAGTTCTCTTTGATCCACGTAGATTCTTTTATGGAAGCTAATATACCTAATTATAAGTAGCTAATGATGTAATCTAGTTACTAGAGAAGCAAAATTTAGATGGAACGTTTGTAACATTGAGTCGAAATGGACTCCACTCTTGTCATTTGAAAGTTAATCAAAAGTGTTGTCGTATTAGAGTCGCGAGAGTGCCTGCAAATAAAATTGGAGGAATATTATTATTATTTATTTAATGCTTTAAACCAGATATGGTTTATATAGCATGTTCGGTACATGAATCCATTGGCGTATTACCGTATTACATGATGGCTTAATATGCCTCTTAACTTAACTTAATTTAACTTAACATTATTTTGTAATTCAGAAGGTTAAATCAATGAAATTAAATTTTTAGTGCACAACGCTTAATAAAGTCGAAAATAATTAACAGGCCTTTAATATCTGGACCACATAGGAAGAGTCTTATACCAGTCGGGAGACAGTACTTGTGACGAAATAGAGTTGAAAGTAGTATGTCACGTTCACCTTCATATTTTGGGAATTGCCAAACGATGTGATCAAGGTCTTGAGATTCAGAAAATTGGAGGAATATATGAACCATTTAAATTTCTCGAGTCGAAAAACAAAACTATTCTTCGGAGATTAATAACTTGTTCATTGAACTCATTCAATTCTGTGCCATATGGCACAATGAAAAACAGGAACTACTAAAATAATTTTCAAAAAAACTGTCTTTCAATATTTGCTCTGAAATAAGTTGACTAAATAAATCGCACGAAAATAAGGAATGTATCACTAATAGTAGTCCTAATAGTCGGAAGTACCAACAGGTAGCGAGACAAATCTGATTACTAGACGACTGTGAATCGTTATGCAGAATAAGACAAAATGAACCATCGATTGCAAGGCACAGAAGGTAAATAATGTCTTTCTCTTTCTAATTATTTCAATTACTTGGAACTACAAGTTGATGTTCTTAAATATTTTAAACACGTCCATCGCTTTAATTGTACGTACCAATTTTTGTCATAAATGCATAAAATCTGGAGTCCGTACCATCAGCGACACCACTATGGCAAACACAGTCAGGTATGATCAGTGGTTGCTCGAAACTGTAGATAAAACAATACCGAGAATGTGCTCGAGTTTACAAACATCCACAGGCCTGTATGCATGGCAAACTTGAATACAGAATAGTCGTCAGATCTCTAGAAAAATATCGGAACGAGGCCTCCAAAACGACACTCTAGATCAGAAGACCCCGTTAACGGTGCGTGGAGAGGAGCGAACAGAGGTATCGAGGAAAAAGCTGGAGCCCTTAAAAACCAGAGACACGATTTATTATTGTGTCTCCGCGTTTAAACCCGACTGAACAAGTGACACCGAGTCCGCGGCAAGAAACGAGCCGTTGGAGCGGGGCCTTGGGAAAAATGTGGGGTGCGCGCCGAGGGGAGTGACACTTTGAAAAATACTTTCGCCCTCGCCCCCTTCTCTACCTCACCCCCTATTCCAGCTCCCACGCGTAAACATATCGGAGTAAGCCGCGGAACGAGCTCATGCGTGTGCCGGTTCTGCCCCTCGTTTATTAGTACTAATTACCGCGGGGGCATAATTCTCCTCGGATTCTCTATTCCCGCGCCACCCCCTCGCAAGGGGTGAACCACCCTTCCAGCGGCGACTCTCGACCAGGCAAGCAGTCAAGCTCTACGCATTTCTGAATCGGTGCCGGCATTACAATTAATTAACGGGGCCTCGCGAGCGGTAGCTGCATTAAGGGTGCGCTGCTCTGGCGCACAGTCAACCAACGAGAAACAAAGAGAGACGACAGAGAGAGAGAGAGAGACTCGCGCCACACCGTGTAAATCGCAGAAATTCACGGGTGACGGAGAAAAACTCCGGAGACACGACGATGAAGAGAGAGAGACAGAGAAAGAGAGAGAGAGAGCAGAAAAGTCTTTCTTTAACGACGCAGCTACCGTTCCCCTGTGGTTTCCCGGGTTTACGATCGCACCCGGTGCTAGACCGCCACCGGGTCAGCTTATGTTTTACGATTGACCCCCTTGCCCGCTCTCCTTATAAAATGAATATACGCCTATTCGCGGTTAAAAAACCCCAACGAAGTGAGAGGAAAACGACCCGGAGAATTGCCATTTATTCCTCTCTCTCTCTCTCTCTCTCTCTCTCTCTCTGGTGGGTTGTTATAGGTGTCGTTTGCAAATATACGATTCCGTTTCAACGACGACTCGTATGAACATACCGCTTTCTACCCTTTTTTCAGTGTCCGCTTCTTTGGCTCGGCACTTTGCTTATAGTTTCTGATTTATTGTTTTGTCAATCAGTGCGCAGAGTCGCCGGATCAGGAGAAGATTGACTCGAATCACGGGAAAATAGTTAACAGTGTCGGATTAATCATGTAGCATTGTGGCACATGCATTGATGACTATTTTGACCCACAGCATCAGATCGTCATTCCATTACTCAGTTTCTGGCGAAGTAATTACACAAACAGCTATGCTATTAGTAACGCAGCATGCATACGGAACTATAGAAAGATTAACCTCGCTTTAACCCTCGGACAACTGACCATTCTTATAACTAGACTACGGATTTTTTGCACTTACGAGGAAAATCGATGAGCGATGTATTAATACATTATCTGCCGGTGATTATCCCATAATTTTTGTAAGTCTATGGCCTATGGTTAAGAATTTTTCAATAGGTTCTTCAACTTCAACAGCTACTTCATTCCTGAACTAACGTCTAACCTCCACTTACGTAATCTAATAATTTTGTTTAGGATTATTGTGTAAAACAAGATTTTAAAGCTACCTTTTGGCAGAGCACAAGTTTGCAACAAATCTGTGAAAATAAATGCGTTATTTTCTATACATTACGATCATTAATAAAATAAATAAATTGCTATTTGGTTCCCCCGTATAGTTGCAGTTGACGTAAATAATTTTTATTTTACACACAGATTCGCAGTCTACATATATATTTTTGTTAATTAGAAACAGTAACCGATTTATTTACACAATTTTTAAAATAGTTTTGACGGTGCTTCTTGTAGATCAGTGGAGCCTCCTTGTTGTTTCTAATTCGCCAGAAACGGAGTACTTAAGTAAATTACGATTTTGATATTTTGGGTCGAAATAGACCCAGTTGTCGGAGGGTAAACATAAACGATTTCTGGATGCTTAACCCACAATCTAATTTTAGTAGTATATTTGAATTATCTATCATTATCGCAGTCGCTTAATTTATTTGTACGACATATAGTGAAGCCAGGAAACTATTTTTATTAAAAGATTTATAATGTTTCAAGCGACAAAGAAGAATATCGCAAATATCGATATGATTTTGGTATGGACAATAAGGTACACCTACTAGCGTTTGTAGGTTTTTAAAAGAAAATTATGCAATTCGAAAACAAGTTTTTTCAATAAAAAAAATACTGGTTTTTTTTACATAACACTAATATATCTCCTAGTAAATTTCTTCCATTAGCTACAAAAACTGATATATTTCTAAGTTGTCCGGACAGGTATTATCAATCTATATATATAAAAATGGATGTTTGTATATATATATATATATATGATTAATAGACGTCGAAACTGCTCAATATTATATAAAGACTAGCTTTTTTCCGCGGCTTCGCTTACACAGAAAACTGTTTAATGCCTTCGAAAATTGATATTGTTTCTCCATAAAATCTTTTAACCCCCATTCACTCCATTCAGATTGTATCAATGAACATTAAGGCCAAGTATGATGTAAATCAGACCACGAACAATATATCCCTCATACAAATGTTGCAACCCCTTTTCACCCAATTAGGGGTTGAAATTTATAAAATTCCGAAATAGGTGTTTGATTAACTACATCAAAGAGCATTAAAACCAAATTTCAAGGATATCCAACCACAAACAAAATATTTCTCATACAAACGTTGCAACCCCTTTTCATCCCGTTAGGAGTTGAATTTCGATATATCCTTTCTTATCCCTTGTATAGATCATAAAGGAAACATCCGTGCAAAATTTCAGCTTTTTAGGGCAAAGGGTTTAGCCTGGGCGTTGATAGGTGAGTGAGTCAGGACTTCGTTTTTATATATACAGGGTGTCCCGAAATGCCCTCAGCATCCGGAAATGGGAGGATGCTGAGATCATTTCAAGCAAGATTTTCCTTTACGAAAATGTCATCTTAGGCTTCGTTAAGGAGTTATTAACGAAAAATAAATTTTTAAAAATAGCACGTTTTTAAAAACGGACTAAAAAGTATAAAATAATTTTTTCTAGTGCCATACAGATTCCTAACCTCGTACAGATAGTCCTGAAAATTTGTGATTGTGAATTTTGAATAGCTGTGAAAATACTTGTGAGATTTAAAACGAAAAACGTGGGGCGCAAAATGCATCAATTATCTATCGCATACGCTCCACAGCAGGAAATTGCAAGTTTTTGGCTCATAACTTTAGTTTTTCAACATATCTATATATAATCTTCATACTACTTACATTTTTACTTTTAATTGGGGAGGACAGAACAATTTATTTACTTCAACCGAGTGGATTCAAGCCTTTTTATATTTTTGTTGGTGTTATGTTTAATTCAATTTCCTGCTAAATGTCACAATGAGTGGCTCAAAATGTCATTTTGAGAAACATTTCCTAATTTTGAACGCCTGTCTCTCGGTGCCTATTGGATAAAAAAAAAAAGATTAAATAGTGAAATTTGAAGAAAATTTAATGCTCTTTCCAAAAATGAAAAACAAAAGTTCTGAGGACCCACAGTTTTTGAGTAATAGGCGAAAAACCAAAACAAGGTAATAAAAATTACCACAGGGTCCTCGAGATCGAAAACTGAGATTCGACACCCCAGAGTATCCCTAAATGACGTTTCAAAATTTCATTGAGTTCGGAATACTTTCCAGGTAGACGTCTTTTTTTCGACCTGCCGACTGGACTATAAATTAATTTTACTAATCCAATTTTTGGAAAATTAAACCGGAGAATACCCTCTCAAGCCCTCTTACCATGCTCCGTCGTCTTCGGGCCTGGTTCAGCGTTTTCGTCTTTTTGCGCTTTTGCTTCGCGTACAAGTATGAATATGTATCACGAAACAGCCCGTCGCGTCGTCGGCGTGCGAAATACACGACCAGTGTAAATGTTCATTTCGGGTTTACCGTTTTCTTATTCGGCACTAGCACGAGATTGAATTACCGGATACGCGCCGACTGAAAGAGTCACTCGGGAAGTTTTAACGCCATGAGCACCCATGTGAAACTTGATTTTCAAACGGGCACGCGAAGTGTCAGTTTTAACACTAAGTTTGCAAAGCACTAAGAGTGACTATTTTACAGTATCTTATAAAAATAAGAAAAATGTATGTACTCAAATTTTTAGTCTATTGTTTAATGGCTTAAGTTTAATTAAGTTAATTTTAATTTAATTAAAATAAATTTAATATTGTTTAATATGTGCCCAAAGAAATGCATTCGTTGAATAGCTCATGACAACCTTAACTAGTTACAATGAAATTTTCAGAATTGATCTAACTCTTAACAAAATCTCGAATCATCTAGTTCAATTACAAAAACTTGAATACTATTGTAAAAAGTGCTTCTACAAAATTATTCTATTGTAAGCTGTATCCGAATATTAGATATTAGATATCACATGGGATATTAACTATCAACCAATCGTCCAATTAATTTTTATATTGGTATGGAAACCTTTTCTTAAAGTAAACAATAAGAAGCAGAAGTTAATGAACTTAATTGAAAGCACACACTGAACTTATCCAAAAATTCTATATTTAATAACTGAACACTTGTACTCAAATGAGAAATATTAAACAAGATAGGCTTTGATAAGTGGACGAGTAAAAATAATGTGTACATGGTGATTAGGAATAGATAAAGATGTCTGAGATGGCGTTGAATTCGGACCACAAATACGGAAGAAAGTTCACTTAAATGTACTCTAGATATAACCTTGTTCCAATCATCCTCTTAATAAACTAGAACTGTTTGGGAGCAACGCTTGATATCATATGCACAACCATACTGACTATTATGTAAGCTCTGTTTTGTAATACTTTCAGAGTAGTCCAGTACGTTTGTTGATTGTTATACGATTCAAGTCTGCGATAAGACCGTTTAGAGTTTAAAGACTTACACTCGAGTCTGATTTGATTAAAAATTAGCAACTGGAAGAAAGAAAATAATATTTTATTTGCCTAATAAAATGCACTAAAATGAATTGCCTAAGTTAAACACAAAACTTCGATAAACAATTTAAGATGCGGTGATGATGATCATATGTTAGGAAGGATGAAGTGCAAGGCTACACGTGTCATATGCACAAGCATCGTTCTCGTTATCATATACGGCTTATGCAAGTGACCTCAACCTTGACACTCTAAATACCTAATCCGTCCTTTTGTAGATTCACAGTACAAATGGCTACAGTAAATGTGTGTGTGTGTGTGTGTGTGTGTGCACATTCAACACCGTCTATCATCAAAGACTTTTGCTTTTCTGAAGAAGAATAGTTGTCTTTTCTTCCTTTACTTTAGATTCACATTCCTTGTACACGAAATAGTATACCATTTTATCCGTACCCAATCGGAATTCTAATATCAAGATTAATAGTAATAAAAGTTTTGTTTACTTATTAGTAGACTACGGCTTTTTTGTATTTATGATAAAAATGAATGCATAACTGCTGTTTAAAATAATATATCAATAATCTTAAGATCTTTTGTTAATCTTTTCACTACTTCACTTTTTAAAAAAGTTATCGTGATGTAGATGTTGTTTGAACAATCACGTGAGTCACTGTGCATACATTTATGAAAATTGTTCTTATCTTTATGGACTGGATCTACCACGATAATTATGCCAGCATAATATAAAACAGCTTAGATAAAAAATACATTAAACTGTACGGCACGATTGCTCGATTAAAATCTATAAAATGTTTCTTTATTTTCTCGAAGCATTATGTTGTGAATGAAACCTTCACTAAATTCAAATAATCGATCCGACCCTCGCCAGCATCTGTCAGCCAGAACACAAATAAAAATGGTGGCCCGATAATAACGAGCCCGGAGCAAATGCGATACTATTCAACGCTATTGCTAGGTTTTACCGACTTTCCTGAAGTCGGTGATATTTACTCGTCGCTGCCGACCGCCAAACAGTTGCCACCTCTCCTCTGTAACACCGACACCTGGTAATACTTCTCACCTTACTTTCCTTCGATCCAGATATTATCCGTGTAGTATTTTACGATAACTCTAGGATCGTGTGACCCAATAGTACAAATAGATCCCTTGGAATGTAGGGCACATTACTGTCAACTCTGGGGATCATGGAATTCGATACGAAGGATTCTTTGGGTTGTGAAATCCGATAGGACAGATGTCCAGGCTCCTGAAACCTAAAATCATATGGTGTTAAAATCGCTCCACTGATGAGTCATTCTGGGCTTTCAAAGGCTTCAGGATGAATGCTGACTTGTATCTTATTCCTTCAGAGATCAGACAACACCGAAGACCCCACGTACTTTCCCAGAGTTCAGACAGCGCAAATACTCAAAAATATTTTGTAGTTATACTGTTACAGAGTTCGGCTAAAATATATACAACGAATAAATTTCTGCTTAAATCTTAAATCTTCGTCGTTAAGTAGTCGTTAATCACGGTTAACGAATACATTCTTTTCAATTGTAATCGTCAATCGAGTAATTGATTAATGATTAACTGCTGAAATTCCGAACTGAAATACGTAATCAAAACTGTATGCATACTGAAAAAAATGTAAACTCAGTTTAGGTCTATTTTCATTTTATTTGATCTACATACGAACTTTATGTGCCTACTTATTACAATTTATGGATAAACCGTGTCGCGATTAACTTCAACAATTGATTAAACCAGTCTTCGATTTTTCGATGGTTTCATTTTTTAGTCAACGATTGACGATTAACGTCAACAATCGATTGAATCAATCGTCGATTTTTCAACGATTACCGTTTTTTAATCGTGCACATCATTCAATCATTCTTAGTTAAAATTTTAATCGATTAATACCCAACTCTGTACTATTCTATGTGTGTGTAGGAAAAAGTTGTTCAGAAGACGTGATGCCTTGACAACATATTTTAATTTTATCAAAATTTAACTGAAACTTTTATAACTTTCAATAGATTTAAGCAACTTTTGAGAACTGCATTCGCAAGAAACAATTCTAAAATATTACAGATACGTGATACTGATCAATATTTGAGGTTGGAATTGCAAAAAAGCCTGAAAACATACGCGTGAGATTACAGCTTGAGCAATCTCAGAGTTTTCCGAAAAACTTTTTCGAACAACCTTCTATCTTTGTACATAGAAAAAGTTGTAACTTCCACAAATTGTAGGAGATAATTTATGTCAACAGCGGCGAGCTTGGGCAGAAGAAAGCTTGTTTTTTCTTGCAACGACGTTCATGTTTATGGCTCGGGTATTATACCTTTTGCAGAACTTTTGTTATTTTCTTCTCGGTGTTGTTAGAAGGAACTGTGTCACCGAAAAAGCTTTGAACTTTTTCGGGCCGGCGCGCCGGTATTATGCATTCCATGAATATTCATCGTTTCATCAAACTTGACGCTTGACACCTGGCGATTGACCGTTATCTATTACTCTTTTTTCCCCGAGCAAGAGTAGAGCAAAAGCAGATGAAAAGAACGAAATCGTACGTGTAGATTCAGTTTCGGGCATAGCGATTCCGTCCGATATCGTAAAAAACCATAGAACCACCTTGCATTCAATCCACGTGCAACACCTCGCTTTTTTAATGCAGTGTATCGCGTGCATTTTTACGCCGGGAACAGCTGTTTTTGAGACTGGATCGTTCGGGGGAGCCTCCTGGTGCATTTATTTCCGGCTAAACGATCGTGCATTCAGCATTTACTTGGTCTCGATGGCCACCGTTAGTCATAAAAGTATCCCACCACTCCATGAAATCGGCAGACTTCATTGATCCGCTTCGAACAAATGTTTCTGATACTCCGGGCCGGTGTTTTTAACCCTATCGGTACTGACGGTGCACGCATATGTGTTTTATGGTACCCTGACGAACGAAATACGCGGACACTATGAATTTTAATCAATCAAATCTGTCCCAATTAAAACTTTATTGAGACAAATGTATTTATTTGCAGCTCAATATCTCTTACTGATCAGTTACTCTGTTCGTCCCTGAAAACTGTGAATAAACGTTAAGACTGAAGTATGTTAACTTTTAATTTACTTATATTATAATTTGTCACTACTAATCAGTAACTAATTTAATTAATATATCACTTTTAGATAACACTTTTATATAAATACAATGTTTCTCTTGTTTTTGACCTTATATGACCTTGGAAATCATTGTGTTACATATGGATGAGTTCTTCTTGACCCACGCTTTCATGTAACATTCAAAAGCATATAATATATCCATATATCCCATTTAAAAAACCGAAGGCCACCTAAGTTTCTCGAAAATAATGTAAATATAAAAAATTAGACTTTTAAATGAAGGTTATGTCAATCTAACAAGGAGAGTGCAAGGACGTTGTCGCACCGATTTAGTTGAGACTCTGTATACTTATAGATCTCGATCTCCCATTTACGAATATATACCATTATAGACGCTAACACTCAATAGTTTTT
>CM052340.1:996516-1013483 GCA_028455595.1 Lasioglossum vierecki | reverse complement strand
TCGCTTCAAATGACCCAAGGAACCTCCCATTTCCGGGAAGTACACGAATTTTGGGACACCCTGTATTTGTAACATTTTGTTAAGGCCAACTAGAAAATGATTAAGTGAACCTATATTTATTTCGTACAAAAATTCCAAATTTTTGTAATATTGATTAATAAAGACATTAATAAAAATGATATTATTTAAATAAAAAATGTATTCTACTAATTACATTGTAACGAATAACATACTAATAATAAAAGATAAGAAATGGTGCATGAAAAACACTGTTATATCATAAAAAAATGATATGAACCTATCATTATTTCGTTCGCTGTATGTATATCATTTTTTCATGAAATGGAACAATTATATGCGGCGTGCTCGAAATTTCATAATTGAAAACTAAGGTCCTTCCTAGTATAAAGTCTCGCATACGACTATAATACCGTTAGTATGAAATCAACAAAAGTGTCCGCCTTCCACAGATTAAATCTCATGCCGGATTAGCCATATCGCAGAAGTAGCAAACGGGTCCTGCGTTTCTATGGACCCCTTTTCATTGTAAAAAATTGGATTTGATTTTATAATCATACGAAACCTAGGCCTTCCTGGTAATATTTGCAACAATCCACACGCTGCACAGTGCGGCATGTAAATGGACATTCGAGACAAAAATCATAACTTCTAAATTAATCAATTTTTGACCTAAGTACCTTAATAATTTTTTAAGGGGAATGCAAAAATGCATCGATTAATGCACCAAAAAATATAAGGTTCCATTAGTAAAAAAGATTATTCTAATTTTTTTTAATAAAGAGATTTTTACGATTAGTTGTTATTGCATTTTTGTCAACTATATACTGTACAACTTTTGTCGTAAATATTTTTTAATTATATGGTTAAATTTAATTATATCTACTGTAATGCATAATTATTTACTTCATCCAAATCGCGATTACGAATGCATTTCTCTAACAAAAATTAAATAACATCGAGTCTTGCAATTTATCGCAGAAAAAAATTATATAGCAATATACTACAACATCTTATTGATACGAAACAGCCAAAATTGGAGGATGTTTTGAACCGTTTTTTTGTAAATTGCATTTTAAGGAAAAAACGCAATTTCTAAATTGCCAGTTAAAATTATGCATACCTCTGGTCAAATTCTCCATACCTAAGTTGTAAGAAACAGTTTAAAACAAAAACGAACCTAAAAGAGCAATTAGGGCACGAGTAATCTAACTTTTTAGTATTTATACTACAATAAACTCTTGGCTGTTACCGATCCCCTATTGAATTTCTTGGATACTACTTTTTACATATACATTCCTTACTTACTGACTGATGATTTTGTAGGATAATTATATTCGAATGGAACCATGATTATTTTGATTTTTGTCCATTGCTTGCCGCACTGTGCGCTGACTTAATCCGTCTCTGATTAAATCATTAAATTTTCATGTTATAATCAGTCTGATGAATGCACATTTTTATGTGTAGAATGCGGCAGAACGTTTCAAGAAAACAGCGGTTCCTTCGGGTCCCCAACACATCCGAATAGTTCACCGGCGATTGAGGGTGAACGATGCGAATGGCGAATCACAGCCACCCATGGTGAACGAATCGTATTGAATATCACATCGTTGGACATATTTAAGAGCAATTTTTGTCGCAGCGACTATCTGGAGATTAGAGATGGGTATTGGTACAAGAGCAACGTTCTAGGTAAGCTGAATAACGCGTGATAACGGAGCCATAAACATAGGGCAGAATTTACATTCATCCCCGAGTCCCGTTATATCACAGCGGCGGCTGTATCGCGAATATTGCAATCGTTCTCGGTGAGGAAATAACCGGTGACCTTTTTACAGACGCTTCTACAGGCAATGTAGGAAACGTATTTCTACTATCATGCGCATTGGTAGTTAATGGATAAAAATTGCCTGTTTGATATGTGTATCCATATAGAATGGTCAGCAGCGATTCCCAACCGTAATCTCCTTATTTCTTCGTTAAGTTGTCATGCGCGTTGTTTCTTTCGTGAATATTAATAGGTGGACGATTTCAGAAAGCATTTGAGTCCTTTAGTCCTGAATTATTCCATTCGTGTGCATATTTCACTTTCATTTCCGGTTTAAAAATTGCGAGACTGTAAAAACTTTTAAGTATAAACTATTAAGATATAAAAAGATATTAGTAATATTTTAAATGAAAAGAAATCAAGTATTTTTTAGAATTATTACGGTCCGAATAGATCTGTAGTAATACTTTCAATAAAATACAGTAAATTGAGTATTCTTCAGATTGATTACGGTCTGGGACGATCTAATAATATTTTTAATGAATATAAAGAATAATTTAAAGAATAGTTTATGGTTTCATACATAACATAAAATGCTTTACGAACATAAAGTTTTAAAATGCATGAATCGTACTTGTGGAAATTTATATATTTATGACGTAGGTGCACAAAAACAAACGCAAATACAAGACACCGAACGGTAATGTTATTCTTTGCAATATGAAATGTAGACATTTCGATAAAGCAATTATCATTTAAAAAAAAGATATAAAATAATTAGTATTGCATTCGATAAATCCTTCGTCGTTCCGAGAAATTACAGATTACTTCCTGTGTTTTTTTATATTCAATCTTTCTTTCGCGTAAAAAAATAAAAGCTTAAACTAATTGATTTAATTAAAGTTTTATCTGTAATTAATAAATATTAAAACCACGAGCAATTAAAGGATTTTGAATTGTTATCTTCACAAGAACGATTTCGTTTTTTTTTGCTTTTAATAAACAATGTGCGCCTCCAATATTTTCAGTATTCGGTTATCAACATCAAAAATTATTTTTATCATTATTATAACCATCGATAGTAAACGTATTTCCAGGATAAATATTTCCTCAAAAAATATCACATATCTTTCGAGTACTAAGAATAGTTTTCGTTTATAGAAATATGAAATGTAATAAAGAAAAACTAGTTTTCGATTTAATTGGCTAAAAATAATATTTCCAAGTAATTAGAGCAAAAATAGTAGTTGAAAATAATATTGTACAAGTGCTAGAAAATTATTAGGTGCAAATTACAAAGTCATTAACTACAATTGCATGGAAACTTCAAATAAGGGACTATGTTGCATTTATAATACATGGAACATACCTTATTTTTCAATTCAATTGTGAAACAAACAAAATCGAAATCTGTAGTTTGTACGGGTTCGGTTGTATTAACCCTTAGTACTCGAGTGGTGCCTCGAAGTCACATCATTAAAAATTTCTGTACCATTTAATTCGCAATATCATTTACATTATTAAATATCTTGATGTCTAATCAGTCGCTACACATTCAAATATTGTACGAGGTATAATAGCAATTTCATATCCATAAAATTTAAAAAATCATATGCAATAAAATTATTCTAGGTCGGAAGAAATGTTTAACCCTCATCCGTCCCTCATTTCACGAACCGAATCTGTCCTTCGGTTTTAAATTGACACAGTACTAAAAAAGGCGATACAATAACAAGGTAAACATTTATTTGTCGATATTCTTTTTATCCAAAAACTGATGAGTAACATTTACATGTTAGGTTTTTGCGGTTATATGTTTCGCATTAAATAAACAAGTCAGCAAGTTTCGGACTTTATCTACAGTAACAGAACAGTAGAACTTATTTCAGGAAAACTGTGTCAAATTGACACGAGGGACGGATGCGGTTAAATATTCAAGTTAAAGGTGTGATCTCCTTTACGCGTCCGACTGCAGCGTTTTGCGTCCCATACTCCATTCGTCGTACCTTTTTTCTGTGCCTCTGGACGCACAGGTTTGCGTTGCTATGATGCGATTTGTTGTCTTTCCTTACTTTTCAGTTGCAAAGAAAAGGGAAAGAGCATCGCCGAAACTCAAACACGTATATCGATCGATTTACGACATGTGTTCGGCCCACACGTTCGCGTCTGTTTTTTCGCTTCGAGACTTGCGAATGTTGCACTAGATTCAAACGCACGCGTTAAGGTGGGATTTCCTTTACGCGTCCGAATGCAGCGTTCTGCGCTCCATGCGCCAATTATACTCCATTCGTCATACTTCACATCAGAACTGCGTCTAGGTGTGAACCACTGCGTCTAGACACGTGCGTCTACGGCATGGAACAATATCCCATAAGAATATTCTATAATGTTCCATGATTATCACTCGTGGTCTCCCGAACGCATTTTTAGTACGTCGTTGATTAAAATTTATCAAATTTCTAGAATATATAGAATTTCTAGAATAAAATTTCACAATTGTGTCTTGTAAATCGTATCTGTGTTCAAGCAAGTTTGTACCGGGTGACGTAAATACCCTTACAATAGAGTCATTTGACGCGACAAGTAATGAAAAAAAGTATGAAATAATTTCTATTTAATTTATATGAAAACACACCAACTATTAATAAAATTCATTTTGATTTGTATGAATACACACCAACTGTATTTTAACTTTATTTTAAGGCAACAAAATTGAAACGTTCCATTAAAAAATGATTACAAAAAATATATATTTATTGCTATAACTATCGGAACATAAATATCAGTTTTTAATGAATTTTATTTGAAATTTCATCCCAATTTCAAGAGTTATTGTAAAATGTCACGTTCCAGCCCACTTGTGTTCTTCGACCGTCCGAGATAACAGCAGAATTAGCAAAATGTTGTTATTTGAAAACAATGTTTTTTACCATTTTCACAGTGGATCACTTTTTAAAAAATGGAAAAAATGAGGATATAACCACAAGTGTGCCCTTTACCAACTTGTTTTACACCACGATATACAATCTCGGACGGCCGAAGAACACAGTGGGCTGGATCGTGACATTTTACAATAACTCTTGAAATCGGGATGAAATTTCAAATAAAATTCATTAAAAACTGATTTTTATGTTCCGATAGTTATAGTAATAAATATATATTTTTTGTAAATCAAAATTAATTTTATTAATAGTTGGTGTGTTTTCATATAAATTAAATAGAAATTATTTCATACTTTTTTTTATTACTTGTCGCGTCAAATGACTCTATTGTAAGGGTATTTACGTCACCCGGTACAAACTTGCTTGAACACAGATACGATTTACAAGACACAATTGTGAAATTTTATTCTAGAAATTCTATATATTCTAGAAATTTGATAAATTTTAATCAACGACGTACTAAAAATGCGTTCGGGAGACCACGATTGATAATCATGGAACATTATAGAATATTCCTAGGGGATATTGTTCCATGCCATAGACGCACGTTTCTAGACGCAGTGGTTCACACCTAGACGCAGTTCTGATGTGAAGTATGACGAATGGAGTATAATTGGCGCATGGAACGCAGAACGCTGCATTCGGACGCGTAAAGGAAATCGCACCTTTAAATAGCTCCGAGTGTAGAGGGTTAAAATCAAATGTTTAGTATTGAGTATAGCCACCCTACACCCCCTCGCATAAGTTTTGTCATTCGTGTTACACGATCGACGTCGGAAAACTTTGCAATGAATAACATTGGCTTCGATAATGACGCAGGTCGATTCTGTGGGAGCGGGAAGATCCACGAACCCATCGTCTCCACTGGAAGTAGAATGCTGGTAACGTACGTGACGTCCAGTCGTCAGAGCGGGCACCGTGGTTTCACGGCGAGCTACGAGGCCGTTTGCGGCGGCGAGGTTGAGCTCGACGGCACCGGTCATTTAGAGTCACCAAATTACCCGGAGGAGTACCAATCGAGCAAGGAGTGCATCTGGAAGTTGTCTGTGCCGGAGAACTTCCAAGTGGCTCTAAAGTTTCAATCCTTCGAGATCGAGAACCACGACAATTGTGTGTACGACTACGTCGAGGTCCGCGACGGTCATAACCCCGACTCCCCATTGATCGGGGTTTATTGCGGCTACAAAATACCGCCAGACATTAAATCCACCGGGAACAAACTATTGGTGAAGTTCGTTAGCGACGTATCCGTGCAGAAGGCTGGATTTTCAGCGACGTTCATGAAAGGTGCGATTTCGTTACGCCTACGATAACTTTAACACGATTAAAGTTCTACTATAGTAATGTCTCTATTCCGAATATACGTGAAAGGGTTGCGCACGAAATCGGGGAGCCCAAAAGCTCGATCGGGACAATATTAATTCAGTCGCAAAACTATTTTTCTTTTCAAACACTTTCATCGGAGACTTTTACCGACGTATTTGTGACATTTTTCTGATCAAAACGGGCCTATAAACGACACAATTTGGATTATTCGTGTTTAATTTACGATATACAGTATTTTATGCGTAAATGTCCCAAAAGTCTGATCCATAAAAGTCCCTGATCTATCCCCACTACTGCGGGGTATACCCTTTTGAGGGGCCAAGAAGCTCGAGAGGCCTCGATCGCCGAGAAGTATGATATGAGGCTCGGGTGTCTCGATGAGACCGCCTAATCAGAATTTCCAACTTCCTTATTTTTCATTATTTTTTATGGGACTTTTTTAAATAGATTTGTGACATTTTTTCTGATTAAAATGATACCAAACACGATATAAATCGGATCATATACAGGTGTACGGGCATATAAGAGTCAGGGAAATATTGGGACAACAATTGTCTATTACACAAGTAAATATTAACGGAATTATATCATATTTGGTATGATTTTAATCAGAAAAATGCCACAAATATGGAACTCGAAGTTCCATAAAAAAATAATGAAAAATAAGGAAGTTGGAAATTCTGGTCACATTGTGTTTACACTTGGGTGTTTATCTCGGCGACCAAGGCTTCTCGAGCTCGGCTGTCCTTCACTACGTTCGGCAACAGTCAAAGAATAGTGTCCCTGATGTATATTTGTCCCTCGGCAGACCAGTGCTAGGGACTTATATCCATAAAATACTGTAGTAGAGCCTTTATTAGACCCAAATTCTCCACGAATCGCGTGTAAACAGATAAATCTAATCCGATCTAAATACAACACGATGTATTTTATAAATTAATAAGAATTTGTACCATTCCAATACTTAAGTTCTGCCAGTTAGTTCGAATAATCGAGGTTCTACCGTATCGTGAATTAAGCAAGCAAATATGATCGAAATTGTGTCGTGTTTGGAGTCATTTTAATCAGAAAGGTATCACGAATACGTTGGTGAAAGCTTCATAGAAATAACATTAGAAGCAAAATGGTTTTTATCGTTAGATCAATATTATACGGAGACGTTACTGTAATTCCTTGATTTTTATGAAACGAGCAGTTGATTTAATTGAGTAAAAGATCACGGTCATGAAAGTGCAAAAACATATTTTAAATTAATTTGTACTGAAAATTCGCAAATATTGCAGAATTTGACGAGTGCGTCCTAATCGAGCACGGTTGCGAGCACGATTGTATCAACACTTTGGGTGGATTCGAGTGCTCTTGTAAACCAGGTTACGAACTGCATTCTGATGGAAAACACTGCGAAGGTAAGTTTTTTCCAGCAATACAACATTTCTCGTTATATTTCCATATAATACGATTCATTGTAATATGAATATGTTACTGTCAGATGCTTGCGGCGGAGTGTTCGAGGATAGCAACGGGACCATCACGAGCCCTTCATTTCCGGTGACCTACCCCGGAAACAAGGTCTGCGTTTGGGAAATCATAGCTCCTCCCCAATATCGTATCACGTTGAACTTCACGCACTTTGACCTGGAAGGTAACAAAGCTCGACAGCAAGATTGCGAATACGACGCTGTCGAAGTCAGTAGCAAGCTCAGCGATGATATCTTGAGAAAACACGGGGTTTTCTGCGGTTCGAGACCGCCCCCATTAATAATATCCGAGGGAAACTTCATGAGGGTAGCTTTTACGTCTGACAGCAGGTATTAGTTCTCTCATTTATTTAAATATGTATATTGAAACTGCTCAGAAACATAGACTGCGGATTTATGTACAATCAATTGTTCACATTGATAAACAGATGAAATTTGAAGCTGTAGACAGATCAAAAGGATTCAAGAATATATAAATGCATTAGTTCCAGATTATTGAAATCATTAAATGAAGAACGGAATTTCTGTTTGGCTCCTGTCTCTTGCAAATTTTATGTTGCATCAATAACCGCAATCTAATGAAATGTATAAAACTTTTTTTTTCAAATACTACAGTGCATAATACACGGAGATTAATGAAACGCGACAAAATAGAAACTTTGTTAGTGAACATAACACAGTTAAAATCGTAATATACTTTTGAATACATAATTAATTTGAGCAAATAGACAATTGATTGATATTTTTCCTGCGATTTGTAACTTTTCATGCGCTTTTGCGTTTTTCCTACTGAAAACACTGTGTCGGTTTGTTTGCCATAGTATTCAGAAAACAGGGTTTGCAGCTGTTTTCTTTACGGACATGGACGAGTGTGCAAACAACAACGGTGGCTGTCAACACGAATGCAGAAACACAATAGGCTCTTATCAATGTTCGTGTCACAACGGCTTCACGCTTCATGAAAATGGACACGACTGCAAGGAGGGTGGTTGTAAATATGAAATTGTTGCACCAATGGGCTCTATCACGTCGCCCAATTATCCGGATCATTATCCAGGCCTAAAGGAATGCGTTTGGCATTTCCTGACCAAGCCTGGTCATCGTGTTAAATTAGTTAGTATTTTTAACACTATCTCATCGATTTATCTTTATTTATTTACTACGTGTAAAGCCAAAAGTAATTACTAGACTGAGGATTTTATAAATTTATGGCCAAATTGAGTAGGTGATATTTTAAATAGTAGGCACATTAAAAAATTTTGAGAGTATCAATACATTAGTTTTAATCTATTATAGAATGAAAGAACTTTCTATTTAATTTTTACTTTTTGCAATTAATATAGCAAGTTTCTTCAGTTCAAATTCAATACTAATATAGTTGTAATAATAACAAAAAAAGTACCTTATAGTTTACAAGATAACTAAATATTAAATATTTCTATTTTGTGTTAGTAAATTAACGTAACATATTTCATGGAATATGATTTTTACATATAGATGTACACTGAAGCTGTTAAATTATTGATTAACGGTATTTCAATTGTGTTGCGTCTCTTTTCAAAGGCTAGTTTAACGAAAAGAGAATCCGAAGTCATTCATAATTCAATTCAAAGCATAATTTATAGTACATTCAGTTTAATGACAAATATAATAGATGATCATAAATAAATTTAACGTTCTGCAGATCTTCAAAGTCTTCGAGATGGAATCCCATCAAGAATGTGCTTACGATCATATCGCTATTTACGACGGAGATTCTCCGGAGAGTCATATCCTCGGGAAATTCTGCGGTACAAAGGAACCTCATCCAATTTTAGCTACGGGAAATCAAATGTATATGGTTTTCAAGAGCGATGTTTCCGTCCAGAGGAAAGGTTTCCTCGCTACGCATAGCACTGGTAAGGAATAGCAATCGATAGATCTAATATATTTTTGTACCTATCAAATCAATTGAACTATTACGGGGTTCCAGAAAATATTAGATAACTGTTGTTTCGTGTACAGCATAATGTTTTTACATTTCACTAATCAACAGTATTGTCATAAATGCATAAAATTCGGAATTTACTCATAACTAGACTGCTGATCTTTATGCATTGTGATTGTGATACGATTATTTGGTCCCCTCAGGGTTCAAATACATTTAACAATCTCCCCCTTCTTTCCACTTTCCCTATCGCCTAATTTCAGCCTAATTTTCAGCAGGACCTACTGTTTATTACGATGGGTTCCGAACCACCTACGCTGATCTTTATGCATGTATCGCAAAATTGAGTAGATGAAATTCAAAATTGTTGGACAATTTTAAAAATTGATGATGTAAATATATGATTTCTGCTATCTTGCAATCGGTGCAAACAATTTTTATGTTGCATAAAGATCCGCTGTCTATTCATGATCATTGTGAAATTCAAAATATTTTCTTGATCGCTGTAATAGAACCTTATACTGCACACAAAATAATATCTCAAAATTTTACAATAAAAGAACGTTTCGATAATGATGAGTTGTAACTGAAACAGCAAAGTTTCGATTTTGGAACAATTATTGTTAAGATCAGTATTTGCTTACGAAATTACCGAAGTACCATTCTAAATAATGCATTTCGACTTTATTGTAGAAGCAGCCCCCATTGTGTCACAGATTATGTAATTCGTTATGCAATATGCAATTCGCCTTCAATCTCGCTCCGAAAGCACGAACCTTTTCGTGCCTCGCTCTCTTATAAAATCGCTGTTCAACCATCGAAATCGCATGTGACCTATCAAGTAAACCGAGCTCCGTTCCGTAGACTCTCATTTACAGTCATTAGTCACTTAGAAAGTCGCGAGATCGGATAATCATTGAAGTAGACACCCATTTTGCTAACGTAATTGTGTCACACAGCCTGCGGTGGTCACCTGGTCGCAACGGATGAAGTCAAGTATTTGTACTCGCATGCGAAGTACAGCTATCAGAATTATGACCACAGGACGGACTGCGATTGGGCGATAGAAGCACCGCCTGGTAAAAACGTGCATTTAACTTTCCTCAAGTTCCATCTTGAATACGAGACCGAATGCAACTTCGATTTTGTAGAAGTTTATTCGGGCCTGGACACTTCGGGCCCCATGTACGGACGATACTGTGGTAATAGTGTAAGTGTACTTATAGTATCAAATATAATTACTCTTTCTGATCTACACATTTAACCCTTTGCGCTCGAAGCTATTTTAATACGAAAATCAAACATTTCTTTCGCGACCTAGAATAACTGTATCCTATATAATTTGTTTAATTTTACGACTATGAAATTGATAGGATAAACTTTTCCTTGACATACTCAAAATTTCGGCCTTTTTCCAACAAATTATGATACATTTGGTGTGTAGTGAAGTAGATTTGTAGTCAACAAGGATGTAGTAGAAATTTCAATCGTCTAGGATCAAAGATTCAGGTTGCTTAAACTTGAGCATTTTTCGCTATATTTAACAGGTAAGGGCGTCGCCATATTGGTTTGTAGTGGCAATCGCGCGTCGCTTACCGAGTAAAAAAATGCTCAACTCTAAACAATAATGAATCCTGAACCATTGATCCTAGAGGATTGAAATTTCGACTGCATCCGCGCCAGAGTTGGGCAAAAAATGTATTTAGATACGGATCACAACTAAAAGATACAAAATTTTTAATTAGTAACTCGAAGACTTAGATGCAAATGTATCTTGTATCCGACGTTTAATTAGATACTTTTGTATCCGAAGCAAAAGGATCCGAAGCTACACATACATGTGTAACTAGTTCTTTAACTAATTCAAGATCCTTTCGGATCCTTCTAAGATCCTTTTGGCCAGCTCGAAGCCAAGTGGTGCAATAAACGCTGGTGACCCTACGGCCAGCCAGGTATATCGGGATGAGATTGCTAAACTTCGTTATTTCACATAATTCTTTTACGGAGTTATGTTAGTAGTGTCCACGGCGTTCTTCCGATTAGAACAAGATTAAACTCGATAGAATTCGGGCTGCGTATACTGGTTATAATCGTGAACGCGTTCATTCAAGCCTCGAGCTGGCCAAAAGGATCTTAAAAGGAACTTTCGCTGCTACGGATCCTTTTGGAAATTCGTTCACGATTAGAACCAGTATACGCAGCCCGAATTCTATCGAGTTTAGTCTTGTTCTAATCGGAAGAACGCCGTGGACACCACTAACCTAACTCCGTGAAAGAATTATGTGAAATAACGAAGTTTAGCAATTGCATTTTAGCGATCTCATCCCGGTATGCCAGGCTGGGCGTAGGGTCACCAAGGTTTATTGCACCACTTGGCTTCGAGCTGGCCAAAAGGATCTTAGAAGGATCCGAAAGGATCTTGAATTAGTTAAAGAACTAGTTACAAATGTATGCATAGCTTCGGATACAAAAGTATCTAATTAAACGTCGGATACAAGATACATTTGCATCTAAGTTGTGACGTTGCAAGTCTTCGAGTAACTAATTAAAAATTTTGTATCTTTTAGTTGTGATCCGGTTTTAGATACTTTTGTATTTAAATACTGCCCAACTCTGATCCGCACTGAGTACAAATCTACTGAATTACATACAAAATACATCATAATTCATTGGGAAAAGGCCAAAATTTTGAGTTCGTCAAGGAAAAGAGCAGTTAATTGACATAGTACCTCATACAATACTTCAATGTTTAGTAATTGTTTGGACACCAACATATTTAATAATCTAAACAATATTTTCAATAATGGTACATCAATTTTTAGTGGTGACACTGAGTCACCGCTCGAATGTTAAGGGTTAATTAAATTATTATAAGACGACTGTCACGTCTTATGAAAGAAGTCACGCCTGACCCATGCTTCCGTAGTCCCAATGTTTAGGGTTTAACTATGTACTATGTGTGACTGCTTAGCCACTCCTTCCAAGTGACCTCTTTTCAACTCGGAATAATACTTAATTGCTGCCCAGTCTTACGATTCTAATCGCGTTCCAGAACACTACGGACTTTACTTCGATGAACGAGGCACTGTTGGTAAGGTTCCGAACGGACGACACGATATCGAATAAAGGATTCGTGGCAGTTTTTGTGGCGGTCGACTGGCAAGTCAGCGGCGAGAACTACGGAGGTTCGGACAACGAAGACACTGATGAGGAGAACCTCTGATCCGTGGCCGGCCTCGCCAATCGATTAAGTTACGGATGGTACATCGGTTCAGTCTTACGAAGCAACGATCAAAGCGAGAACGAATAAAATCGTTCCTGAAGCGAGCGTCCAACGTTCGACGGAGCCTGGATGCGAATCTTGCTCGATCGTCGAGGCCGTAAAGCTTACTCTTCCCGGAGAACGTCCATACAAAGCGAGTCTCGCAAACCCGACCGAATATGATCATGCACGCCTAACATCGATCTGTGTTCACCTGGAGAAGCATCGTGGATAAATCGAGTTTCACAAGGATAATTTATTCCATCGCCGAGGCGGTGACACGTCTTTCCGTTCTGGATTAGTATACATATGTACGAGTTCGAAATTCGGCCTATCGACGGGCCAATCGTGCCATTATATGTTTAGGTAGGTTCGCGTTACACTGTTCACTCCTCTAAGTTCGACCCTAATAAAACAGCACGTTCTGTTCGGGAGAAGAAAACGGGAAAGGGAAAGGATATCATTGCCAAGGTGATTGCCTACGTCCATCGTTATGGGATTTCAATGAGCAACCGGTGCCAACGAGAAGGCGCGCAAAGTTGATATCGAAAAGACAGTTGATTTACTTCGACGTTGTTCTCGCAAACACTGCCCTGCAAACGTACCAAATGGAACCTCTCGAGTCCCTCCCTTTTCCTTTCTCTTTTGACGAAAGTGCTTCGCCATTCAAGAGTCTCACCTTTGAACGTACGCTGATAAATGGCTCTAAACTGTAACGGCAAAACAATAAGGCATGACGAGGGTGTTCCGATTGCCGAAATGATTAGCGTTCCCCGCCAAACGGCCTTTGCTCGGACACGTTCGGTGGAAACGTTCGAAAATAACAACTTGTGCAAATATTTGGGTAATCTAGATATAAATTTAGTAATAGCGCTGATCGATCCTACAATCAGCGATAGAAATTTTAAGTCGAGCCTCGATCGAACTGTTCCGCGTGCTCGCGTTATGTCGAGGTTCCCGGCGACCGTTTATTGTACATAGATAACAATTTAGATGTAGACGTCGTGCCGTTTTATATGTAGTCATAGAATCGACGACCGATCAAATATTTCGCTATTCGAGTTTTTTCCGACAGTTCTTGACTCTGTACTTTGCCATCCGTGTTTCCCGACGAAACGCTGTGCAGTAACCAGTGATGGGCAAAACAAATCATTTCAGAAAATTATTCGAATCACAAATATTCGTTCAGAAAGTTCTATGGATTGCTCGTGGCAAGCACTGGCCTATACGCGTTCATATTACGTGGTTCTTATCTGTTGTTCCTTTACAAAATTAGGTATTCTCGAATGAATAAGCGCTGTGAATTCCTCAGAGTTCAGTGAAAATGGTTGGTTTTATAACTGTGATTCAAAATGCAACCTGAAAAGGGACATATCCGACATTGCATTTTTCTGGCCTTCAATTCTGTGCAAAACCGTGGCAATTAATTCAAGCAATTTATGAAAGAAGCTTATGATGACAATATTATGTCTGCAGGTACACGTGAATATTGATATAAATGGTTTACAAACGGAGAGATTTCGACTTATCCGATAAGAAACATGGTGGAAGACTCCCAGATTTGAAAGCGAACGAATTGTTACTTTTGTAAAGCGAATAGTTATTTTTTCGAAGAGGGACCGACCCTGCTAAATCAACGAACGAGCTTTGAAAACAGTTGGAGGCTGGCGACGCGACGTTACCGTCTGCACACATTTTTTTAACAAAACATCCTCGATACTTTCTAAACGAATTAATGCATTGTCAACTTGTAATTTATTTCTTTCCGAAAGCGAAATGTATTTAGATATTGTGTTCGACTGTTATATCATTACAAAATGTTTCTATGAAACACATAAATCGGCTGACAAATACCATGGGATTTTGTCTTTAATCGTATCATGGAATGTGAAATTATTCTGTAATTAAATGCAAAATACCAAGGTATTTGCTAACCGATTTATATAGTCGATAGAAGTATTCGGTATTTTACACGTACATATTTCAATTACAATAAAAGCATTCGACGCTGCTCATCACTGGCAGTAACGATGCATAAAGGGTTCCACTTTACTCAATCGACACGAACCGTTAGTGATATCAGTGAGAGAATATCGAGAGATCCGCGATTCTATTGGACGAAAGAAAAATGTCTGAAATGTTGAGTGTAGTTTCTAGAAAACGTGTACTTATCAGTTAATTGAATTAAAAGAACGATCTATTAACTACACTATGGATCGAATGAAATCTACAATGGAACTATCACCATTCTGCACGAGCGTAATTAGTAGACTGCGGATTTCATGCATTTTTGGTAGAAATTCAGTAAGTGTAATTTAAAACAGCGAAAATTGTAGAAGAATATAGAAGTACACTATTATATTACTTTCAAAATCTATTAAGCATAATATTAAAAAGAAAACGAACATGTGTTTCGCTCTCAAATCTGTTATAAATCAGATAGAAAATGTTCATTTTGCATAAAGATCCACAGTCTAGTAATTAGTTAACAAAATACTGTCTTTTGTTCGGTGTTCATAATTTTCTTACATCTTGTTTTATAAGTAATCTCTTATCTCGTCACTTATATCATTTATGTTCTGATTGTGTTTATTGAATAATATACTTCTTGACTTTGGAAGTTTGTTCGAAATATTCTTTTAACATATCACGCTTTTATTGTATCATAATTGTGTATAATATGTGTTAAATGAATTAAGAGAGTATTATAACAAGATAAAATAAGAAGTTTAGAAATAGAAATATGAATACAACGCAAGAGGAACTAACTAGTACTTGTAATATCGATAATAATGTTAAATTTTAACCATATTCGTGTGGATCGATTAAAATGGGAGACTGTGTGAAACAACAACAAAAGTATCCAGTCAGGAAAAATAAACAGATAATAGTAATAAGTTTAATTGTTAACGATTAACGAAGAAAAACATCGGCATATTATATACTCTAAAATACATAAAACCAGCCGAAGTAAACTAAAGGTCACAGTAATTTCAGGTAAACTTGTCCATTTACTGAAAATATGATTTACGCGTTGGACGTTTTTTAACAACTCGCAAACTAAATACTAAAGAAATATATTTATAACATAAGGTTGGATTGAGCGAGAACCGATTTACAAAAACAAAATCGAATTATAGTCGATTCAAAATTTCTAGTTCCAACGAATGATTCCAAATGTATCATTCCGCATTCGCCAAGAGACTCGTGCTTCGAACAAGAAAATAACAAGAAATGTTATTCTTTGTATGTATATCGTATTTGAGAACCGCGCGTTTGCGCGTGAACACCATATCATGTAAGAAACACCAAAAATACTGTCAGTGGAAAGAAGATTATTCGAGTGAGTAATTTCTCAAAATTTCTAGATTTATTTTCGTATTCTTTCTACATGATGCACTGCCTTGTGAACATTTTTAAATAACGCCACGCAAGAAGTTTCTCGCCAAAATGGTGATATCGTTCGTTTTTTTTCGCGTTGCGTCGCGTGCATCGTACTGCAAGACGAATACGGCCTATAATAATCGAAAGGACATGTTTATATACGAACACGAGTGTAAACACAGAGTGATTAAACTACAGTGATTTCAACTTTTGTTTGCAAGTATGCATATATGTGTCTTAAATACACGCATATAGTGTTGCTCCTTTAAAAGAACAGTTCATACGCCTAATACACACGTATATCTTATCTATTCACGGATGATAAGAACAACATTAGGCGCCGCGTCAAGTTCCTTTTTGTAAATTATATGTGATTCATTTGTTCTCAGAAATACACGTTATAGGCACTCTACATATTATTATATAAACAACTATGCTATACTTCCATTATGCGCGATTCCTGCATCAAACGACACTTCCACATCCACAATTTTTCCCTCGTTCTATCCCTGATAGCCAGGTCTGCACCGTGTAGGAAGAAAGCAGAGCCTGAAGTGCACGTGGAGTGCAGTATCGCTCCAGACCGTCGCTTCAGGCTGCTCGCAGCCATGGTTGGAGGGAATCTGGAAGGAGTGTGGCTGGCGCGCCACTGCAACCTTCAAAAATAAGCACAGCAGAACAGAGTCTGCCGTCACAGCACCTTGCCGGCAGCTTCTTCCGGCCAGATGGAAGGCAGTTCGTGGAGTCTGAGTGGAGCAGCGGATGCCGTAATACAGGGCAGCACCATCGGCGAGGTTATGTTGGTAATGTCGGTGATATGAATTTCTACATATCTGTACCACCGGCGAGGACTGCCAGC
>CM052340.1:975206-996016 GCA_028455595.1 Lasioglossum vierecki | reverse complement strand
CGTTGCTCGTTTGGTTAGTTGTTATAGCATACTAATGTTGCAAAATAAATTGTCTTAATTAATTTTTCGCAAACGATACAACTCCTCATTATTCGGGTTTGCAGTATTGATCTTGGTTTTCTTCGATACTGTTAATTTAAATTGTCCCAAAATATATAAACCGGTCAATTTTGAAACTCTGCTCAGTGCTACATACAACATTTGTAAAGTTCGTTTTTCTGATGTTTTAAAATTCAAACATACTTTCTCGTATATTTGTTCCTGACTTTATAAATCGTAATCGCTTCAGCAGGAACCACTGGAAATTGACTACGTGCGATTTGATATTTTTCCTCACTCGACATATTTACTTGATTCGATATTTTTATTATTGGTGTTAAATTTTTATTAATATTTGCATTTTTCATATAATCTCGATAACGAGTTCTTACTTTCTATCCTACTCTGGCCAATTGAAAATCTAACCACAATATAGACGGAATTTTAGTATTTTCTTGAAACGTAATAAATTTTAATATTCCGCATGTGTGCTCCATTAACCAATCCGTCGTCAACATCAATGTTATTAATAATTATCATATATTTTATATTAATTTTCAATTTAATCTGAGTTAATAATTCGTTTCGAACTGATTGTTTTTTCAAAGAATGTAATATAAATTTTTTTTTTGTACTTTCATCGATATTCTTTGAAAAGGTATTCTCGAGAGTAGAGATGAAATTCACTCTTGCATTGAGATAATTGTCGATTATTGTAAGCGGTAACATTAGCATTAGTTGCATAAATAAAAACAAATGAAAAAAATATGAAAAAAAAATTAGAAAATTTTTTTATGTAATTACGTTTGTTTCTTCGGTAGAAAATTTCCGTCCTCTCGTATAAATTACATTGTTGAGTGAACTTCTTTCGAAAAAAACTAAAAAAACTAAAAAACTACTGGACCAAAGTGGAACAAAATCTAATCAGCTCTAAGTTACAGCGGGGCACATCGATCGCATCATTCATCATTCTGATCGCATTGTTACTTTTTCCGAAAACGTTAACGAAAAATTTGATACCATATAAACAGACATATGGACACACACACATACATATACAGACATTTTGATAAAAATAGTTTACAATGACTGCAATGATCATGAAACGTGGACATCTTCTAAAAAATCGATTTTCGATTTTCGCGGTCATTGCAGTAACTTCCCTATAAAATCGGAAAGTTAAAAAATCACAATATCTTAAAAACTGTTCCACGAATAAATTTTAACCGTATTTTTCGAATTCAGCAGGAGAAAATCCATAAGAATAGTTACCTCTTATCGAATGTACATGAAATCAATTTCATTTTGTAAATAACTAGTATATTGCATAATTTTGAGAAATTAAGCACCTAAACACTTTTTAATGGAACCTTCAATAACGACAGCAGCTTTCATTGTGAACTAACAAGTCACTCTCACTAACGTCATCTAATAGTTTCAATGTAAAAGAATATTTCTATGCTTTTTTTTTGGTACAGCACAATTATTGAAAATCCTATTAATAGGCTTCCGGTAGGTGAAGTGTTAAAAGATAAAGTTACAACTCTTAAAAAAATCTGATTATCAGATTAGTTGCTCGTAAAATCATTTTAGTTAACAAATGTTTCCAACTCAAACCGTTTCGTTCATTAACACGTTCCGCGCCGAGCCGTTTTTGCTCGACAATTAATCGAACTTATGTGGAAATATATTTTCCAGTCTACAGTACCAAACTTGTTATAAAGTATGTATTTTCGCCGCATTAAATGAATACGTCATATTTGTGGACAGCTTCTGTATCAGAGCTGGGGAAATAGTATTTTAAATAGTAAATAATAAATAATCCTATTAATTCCAAAGTATGTGTACAATTTTGAAAATAAAATATTTTATTTGATGCAGGAATTTTTGAAAATAGTATTTTATTTGAAGAATATTGAAAATATTTCGACTTTGTCTTTATTTTCAATTTCAATTTTAAATATTATTGCAGATAATAATGGTTCGCATTCAATAAATTTATATATAGTATCTTATTATATAGAGTATAATATATAGTTTCTTATTATTCTTTAAATTATTGCTGAGACAAAAGAAATATTAAATTACCTATGAGTAATGTTATTTCTGTAAGTATTACGTACAACGACGCTAAAAATACAAAATTCCATTTTGTTGTTCTCATTGTTAAAGTAAAAATATTTTATTGAATATCGAAATTGTATATCTTATTTAAAATACTATTTTCTTTAAGCAAAATAAAGTCGAAAATATTAAAAAGCATTTGAAATATTTATTTCGCCAAAAAATGCCCACGTCTGTTCCGAATGGATAGTTTAACGGGTACCATAGGTGGTATTCGATTTTAAAGTGTGTACCATCTGATTATGAGGTTGACTGAACAATAAAAATGAATTTTTGTAAATTGTGTACGAATGACAACATGTTGACCATAAGATAGCTAATTGGTCGTTTATTATGCGTAAAGCTATTTCGGGATGACATAGAGAATTCTGTGGCACAGTTCCGGCCTCGCTCCCCTAAATAGCTTGTTCGGTCGCGAGATAAATATGCCGGCCGTTCCTCCATCGATTCTCCGGGCTTATTCCACTCGTTATACGATTTTTTCTCCTTGAGGAAGCTCATGCGACCGGCGCGTGACGGAGGCTAAACGTTTCAGTTTAAATCGCGGCGCGCATCCGATGGTTTCCGCCGCTCGATACGGCTAATCTCGTAGAATTAAGCGAACCCGTACGAGTCCTAGAAAATTAAGTCCGGTTGATGTGGGTCAATCTTCTCTGTCAAACGGTTTACGTGATGGATGGATTATGAGACGCCGGAATTCCGGGTTATTTCCATAATTAATCCAAAAAAATGATTATGTCTTCTTGCGCAACCGTGAAAAACTGTGTAAATCCTATTCCGACAAATCTAATTCATTCTTAGCGCGGCGACTATCGAACAGCATCCATAAGATCCCATAATATTCAGGCAATTTATTTAATTTATTGCAGCAATTAAAAAACAATACTTTGACCACACTAAAACTGCAGTGGTGCGTTGCGCTATGGGTAACTTGGGCAAACTTACCCTTTGGCAACTTGGGGCCCAGGACCCCAAGAAAAAGGGGGCCCCGATAACAAACCAAGATAAAAATTCTACGTTCCCTTCATAAAAACCTTTGAATATTTAAAAACATACTGCATCGATTGAATGCAATCAGCAAAAGTCTGGAAAATAGAAATTGTGATTTGAAAACTGCTGTAAATGGTAAATCTTTTTAAAATACTATTGCTTTATATTTCCGAAGATATTCGAAACAACAAGAGTTTCTTTAATCATGTTGAAATCGCATACTTCTCTTTGATAAACCATATGAACTATGAGGCACCGAATAGGAGAAAAGTTAAAAGAAACTTACACTATGACGAAAATAGATATGATGCTGAAAACGTGCAATTAAGTGGCAAGCAAAATTTCATTGTCAATTGTTTAAATGTAATTTGCGACCAATTGGTGTCGGAAATTCAAAAATTTATTGTAGCTTATCAAAATATTTTGAGTTATTTTGTTTTTTTACTAAATGTTATTTTGGCAGAAAGTTCATCAAATGAATACAAGTATCTTAAAAACTTAATGGAAACGTATTCAAGTGACATTGATAAGAAAGTTTTTAATGAAGAATTAGCCCCCTTCTTAGAATTTTGCAGAAATGAATATTTAAATTCCCCATTTGAAATGTTATGAAACCATACAAAGAGGACTTACTTTAACATTCCCAAATGTTGAGGTAATTTTAACAATATTTCTAACGATTCCAGTTTCCAATGCATCGCCGAAACGTACTTTCAATGTCCTTAAAGGAATGAAAAACTATTTAAGAAATAATATCTATTGTGTTGATTTTAACGGACTGATTAATAATTTTGTGGCAAAGAACGCACGAAAAGTAAATATTTAAATAAATATTTCAATTATGTGTGCATTAGATATATAAAGTTCTTTATATATCAATATGTGTAATTGTATACCAAATATTTTGTATTTTTATGTAAAAGGTTTACATGGATGATGGAGGGATTTATTTCACTTTTTATACAATAATAAATGTGTAGATGTTTTTACAATTGTTTTATTTTTTCCAACGTGAAAGATATTTAGTTGGGGTTAGGGTCCTCGAAATTCTACCTTGCCCCAACTAGTTACAACGCGCCACTAACTAAAAGAGCTTTGAAATATACAGTGACTCCCACTAATATTCGGACACTTTTAAAAAGACGATAACTTTTTTAAGATTGTACTGTACGATATGAACTTTTTTGGAAGCTAGAGCAATAAGTTTGCTACATGATTTGAAAAAAATTTTTATCAAAAGTTGCAATTAATCGGAATTGTAGAAAAAATACTAAAAATTGCATTTTACAACTTTTTGAAATGGGCCTATATTGAATATTTAATTGTCTTAAAGAGAAATGAAATAAAGATATATTTTTCCTGACAACGATTTCAAGAAGACGAGAATAGTGACTCCCACTAATATTCGGACACTCTTAAAAAGACGATAATTTTTTCAATATTTGTACCATACAATTTCAACTTTTGTTGGGAATCTAGAGCAATTAATTTGCTAGAGGATGTGAAAAAAATCTTGTTAAAAATTGTAATTTATCGGAATTGTCGAAAAAATACTAAAAGTTGCATTTTACAACTTTTTTATATGGTAAAAAATATAGGAACTTAAAAAATTGCATTTTATAGATCTATGTCAATGAAACATATTCTGAAAGTTTCGTCAAAATCAGGCGACGTTGCAATGAGCTACAAACGTTTAAACATGGGAAAAATTGCAGACTCACAATTTTCGGCCTATAAATGCAGTAAATCTAAGGATTCTTAAATCTTTCAATGCTTGTCTCACATCCGGTTCTTCAGCCGTTATTAGTAATTGATATGTATATTATATATTTTCTGAATTTCTTTCTATATTTACTCTACTAATGATCCCTAGTAGCACAAAATATTGTATACACAATCATATAATATTAAAAAGAGATTCAATCTCTTCTTAATATTTCAATATACATACAATATTTATTTTATATTAAGTAACAAATATTTCTTTTTAAATATGCAGTAAATATCTATTTCATGTTGCGAGAAAAATATTTTTTTCTGAATATTATATGGATCTTTATTTCATATTAGAAGTACAGTGTTTTATCGATAATTGTCCGCAACACGGGTCTGCCCAGGGACAATTATCCGCCAGGGATACTGTTCTTTGCCATGAATGCACATTTTAAAAAAAATATTTACTTTATATTTTTTAAATATCTACTTTATATTCTCTGAATATTTGGCTAATATTTTTTTAAATATCTATTTTATATTCTCTGAATATTTAGCTTATATTTTTTAAACATTCAATTTATGTTTCTTGCACATGTATACAATAGTCAGATCCAATATTTTTCTCATATAAAAAAATGTGGCTTAAAAAATATTTTTCCAATATTTGAAAAAAATATTTATCCAATATTTTTGTGCTATTATGGATGTACTGGAAATAGAACATCAAATATAATTAATATCTCATATTCAATTATAGTTTATTATACTACATTGCGAGTGATAGAATTAAGGAAAATCTATAAGATATATTTCGCAGTGGGGTTGCTAACTCATGTGGTTTATTTCAAATTTAAACTTATCTCTTTAGAACTTCTTTGAACAAATTAAGAACGCAGCGAAATCTATTTTATTAAGTATACTATGCGAGCGAATAATTAAATGAAACGTCCGTTGAAACTTATTCATCATCGAAGAATGTAAAAGATAGTCCAGAAGAAATTAGAATAAATACTACGTAGAAGAAACGGACAAAATAATCAATGAACAAAAGAATGGTGACTAATTACCCAAGAAGACGCGTAGAGCACTTGATCTGGGCAAGAGAATGATAAAAACGAATTGAAAACTAAACATCCGGTCAAAATATAGACGACAAATTAAGAAGAAAAGCGATTACGAAGAATTGATGAGGATACACCCACACTAAGAAGATTAGCTTAGAACACAATGGATTGACGGATTTATGAAAGGTTGGCTCATCATCAGGACATTCGGTCATCAATGAGTTCAGTCATCAGTAGAAAGTCAGTCGTCTGTATTCAAAATTTAAAAAATACGTTTTGTAGATATGTGTCAATTAAACATATTCTGAAAATTTCGTCAAAATCAGGCGACGCACAGTGGGGTATATGTCCGATTTCAGCGGTCATGAAGCAATTTTAAAAATTTTACATAAATTGAAAATTTTTTAT
The DNA here is from genome assembly GCA_028455595.1 of Lasioglossum vierecki. Taxonomy (NCBI): domain Eukaryota; kingdom Metazoa; phylum Arthropoda; class Insecta; order Hymenoptera; family Halictidae; genus Lasioglossum; species Lasioglossum vierecki. Next base: position 989,675 of record CM052340.1, on the reverse strand, counting down.
GGCTTGAGTTAGTTGAATGTCTGAGGAACAATCTCCCATCATTCGTTTTCCCATTCATGCATCCGTTAAGTACTGAAATTTGTCGGAAGTTTGAAGTTTCGTTAAATGCTTTCATTTCTCAATTTATTTCTCACCTATTAGTAAATTTTATCTTATTCACATACACTAACAGATTTTTGTTTCTTATAAGTTTTTTTAGCCAAGTATAGGGTACACTTTTAAGAGAAATTCACTTTTTACTATACATGTACATTTGTGTAATTATTAATGTTTAAAGATAACCAACGATGGGTCACTTTCTTGATGATTCTAAAACTTTGGTAATGATTTTGTTATACTTCCCGGTGCGATCCGGTGTTCATTTCTCTGCCATTGTATTCTTTGAAGTTTTCTGATTAAAATGCCAGAAAAATTGGAACTGACTAAGTCTGCTTTCGTGTTTTATAGTTGATTTACGAAAAAATGACCATCACGCACGCGTGAAAATCGCAACATTTCTCACATCCTGCATGTTTGCATTTGCTGTAACTCCGTATTAACTTAAGTAAATACTAAATAATAATAATAAACATACAATATACGTACACTATTAAAATTTAAATAATGTACAGGGTGATTCAATTAAAGTGTACCCGACGTATATCGCGGAAAAAAAACATTTTGGAGAAAAATATTTCATACGAAAGTTGTATGGTTTCAAGGGGAACATAAAATGGTGTCATTGATTTGACCTTGGATAGACTTTTAAGAATCACGCGAAGGTCATCTTCAATTTCTTAGATATGTAGAACTCCCTATTGGAAATGCATACTTTTCGTTATGGCTATATATTTAAAACACATGTTCTTTATAATAAGTATTTTAAAAAGATATTTTAAATGTAAATGATTATACTTTTCGATAGTGTACATAAAATAGACGAATAACATAAAAATATTGATTAGTCTTTGTAATAACAATTCTAAAGAGATATTTTAATTGTAAATGATTATACTTGTCGAAAGTGGACATAAAATAGACGAATGACGTTAAAATATTGATTATTATCCGTACTACTTGATTGAAAAATGACTACAAACTTTATAATCTGATACGCTCCTCTTTATGGACAAATTTTGCAATCAAAACATCCCTTTCAGTAAAAACGGCATACAGCACAACAAGTAGAAATCTCAAGCTTTAAAATGGTTCTTTTTTCATTTTGGATAAAGAGCAAAGTTACAGCAGTTTCAATATTGAGCCAATTTTGAATTGGCTGTGGCCGCTGAAATCGGGCGAATACCCCACTGTGCGACGTTGCAATGAGCTACAAACGTTTAAACATGGGAAAAATTGCAGACTTTCACGATTTTTGGCCTATGACTGCAGTAAATCTAAGGATTCTAACATCTTTCAGTGCCTTTCGTCTATTTCCGCATCAACCGATTTCGATGAAACTTTCACAATGCATATAATTGACACAGATCTACCAAACGTAGTTGTTGAAAAAAGTTGTAAAATGAAACTTTTAGTATTTTTTCTACAATTTCGATCAATTGCAATTTTTGACAACATTTTTTTCACGTCCTGTAGCAAACTAAATTGCTCTAGCTTCCCAACAAAAGTTGAAATTAATAATAGAAAGATGATATCGGCGCAAAGGTTTGATCGGCGATACTAATAAAGCAATCGTGCTAGTTTGGTTAAACTTTCAACGTTTCGATCCCAATATGGATCCTTTTCAAGAAAGAGGAAACAACTGAGTCTGTAAATTTTTAAAAGAGTTTTCAATATGAAAGTACTGAAAATTAGATAAAATGTTTCAAATAGCGTTGAAATTGTATGGTACAAATATTGAAAAAATTATCGTCTTCTTGAAATCGTTGACAGGAAAAATATATCTTTATTTCATTTCTCTTTAAGTCAATTAACTCGAAATCTCTTTTCCTTTAACAAATTTAATAAATTGTGCATAGATGTGCAAAATCGACAGACTAGTAATTCGATCATTTTTTCAACTCTGCATTGTTCATTGATTTAATGTATCAGCATGAATATCAATTTTTAAATTCAAACGAGAGGTCAGGTTACCTAAAATTCATTGATCAATGAAGCTCGTCAGGTTCCTGAGATATTAATGAGATTGAGAGTTTCCACGAAAGAGAGATTTCGCGCATTCGGAATGAATGCGACATTCCAACGCGGATAGAACTGTCGTCCACCGAATTCGAAGTGTACACATTGACAGAGGATACACATTGCAAGCGACTTTTATCCAATTTCTAAGGAAGATCTACGGAACGTTGATGAGCTTAGCCCAGCTAAAGTCGAAGTTCACCGAAGTTTCAACTGGATTGAAGTGAATTTCAAAGCGTGCAAGATAAACCTAGTTTGTGTCCAGGAAGCCCGACTCCTCGCGCGTTACAATGCGTCAGAATTTCCTTGTCAGTATAAAAACTTTAACATTTCCTGTCGCAAGAATCGGCTAACCCCATTATTGTGATCCGATCGCCCGATCCCGACCCACGCAGCGCGGGCACAGTTATAGCAGAGGTGCTGCATTCTTTGTAGCGTGCAGAACGTAGAGAACGATAGCGATTGAAAAAGAAAGAGGGACTAAGCTTCGACGCACAGTGGTCTGGAGACCCCGTTTTCGTGGCCAAAATTCGATTTTTCAACTTCAATATATTAAAAAAATTTTTTTCCTATAAAGTAACAACCCTTCAAAGATCCCAAATCCAAAATATTATTTATTTTAGATAATTCTGTGATGAGATACAGCGTTCTAAAGACAAAGTGAGAAAATTCAAAATAAAATAAAACGTTTTCGATTTCAATCATCGAATATCAGAAAACAGATTTTAATGATGGTTTTATACGTGTTAGTAAGCGCAATTCAAATATTTGATCCAGTTTTAAGTATTGTTTATACACGAATAGCGTAAATTAATAACATTTCAAACTTTGAAAAGAATTATACAAAAATGCTTGAGAGTGCGAAGCATCAGACTTTTTTATATGAAAGCTTGAACATTTACTAAAAAGAGCATGTAAATTTTAACTGCAATCTTTCGCAATCTTGAACGATAAATAGATTTTAACAAATACGGGCCCGCGGTTATTCGACGCCTGGATGCGCAGTTTTCCACTTGAATCTTGCATAGCAGCTTGGAATTACTATGTATGTATATGTTTTCTCTAGTTCAGTTTTGTTCGCATTATTGTTTTTTTTATAAAAAAAATTTTGTTTATTTAATTATTAAACAATTATTATTATTTTTTAATTGTTTTTTTTTTAATTTTTATTTAATACTTAGACATGTTGAAAAATATCAGTATGCACGTCTTTTTAATGCAAGCCAAGAAAAACCTACTTTCGCGAGAAGCATTGTCCACAATTTTTCAGTTATATGTGATGATCTGACAAAAAACGGTTTCAACAAAAGTTAATCAGCATTCAGTCTTTTATAAACGTTAATATTAAAAATTTTTGAAGAAATTCTTTTTTCTTCAAATATCAAGGTCACCTCTATTTTTTAGAGACCACTATATGTTTTTATTTCATAATTATATAGCTGACGTCAAGACGAATTCAACGACCTACAATACTATGATTTTAACACTTGAAATATAATGCTACAATACTTTTGGCCACGAAGACGGGGTCTCCAGACCACTGTGCGATGATTTGTCTCTATGCCTCTTTTTTTATATTCGTCGATAATTTCACGCCCGAAATATCAATCGTTTATCACGCGATTAGATATAATTAGCCTGCGGATGTTTATGCACAAAAAACATGATTAAAACTAATACAAACAGATATTTATCATTTCTGTTTTAATTAAGAATTCTTTTATAAGGACACAGCATAGTTTACGTTACAATAAGTTATTCAAAGAAATAAATTTGATGTTTTTACAATATCAACAATCGTACATTAAGAATAACGTTGCATATTTATTATGTGCAAGATATAATAAAGAAATTCACGAATTAATTAACTTTAAATGAAATATATTATAGTATACAACATTAATTGAAATGTAGAATGAAAATGGGTGAAATGTCACCCGAGGATCTTTTGTGTAACTATTTCCGAAGAAGGTATGACGATTGAGGCCGACTTTAACATTCGTGTCAATATTAAATAATTTTATAAAAACAGCAAGAAATTATCTATACAAATTTTTTGTCATTTCTTAAATATATTCTAAGAAATAAATTTGGTGTTTTTACAATATCAACAATCGTACATTAAGAATAACGTTGCATATTTATTATGTGCAAGATATAATAAATAAAATCACGAATTAATTAACTTTCAATGAAATATATTATAGTATACAACATTAATTGAAATGTAGAATGAAAATGGGTGAAATGTCACCCGAGGATCTTTTGTGTAACTATTTCGGAGGAGCGTATAAGGGTTAATTTATTATGTGCAATTATTCTACGTACAGTGCTATGTAGCAAGTATGCTGCGTATACGTCTTAAACAAGCTGGTATTCCAAATATGCTGCACCTCCTTTACATTCATTTATAACGTTAACGTAAATGCGAGGAACACGTTCCCCGCCAAGCGCTACATCTTTGCGGAATCAACATTGCCGAATAACAATTCGTACGATCGAAGGAATTCGGTGACTCCGTGGATCGCGGAGCAGATTCTTTCCAAAAACTTTCGCAGCTAAACGCGAACTTTCGCTTTTTATAGAGATCAATTGTTTACTTCCTCGAAGAATGTTAATATTTGCTTCTTGTTCGTCGAAAATCGGCGATGAAACGCGTCAAGCCTTCCATTCTCGACGTTCGACGTGACTGAAAGAGATCGTCGACACGACGGGAACGGTCCAATTCTGAAAATAATCTACCTTAAGAATTTTTCTTTCAGCACGTGGTCGCGACAGGTGGTCCAGCGTAGCCGTCTGTTGCAAGAATGAATTTGCACCTGTGTCATGGCCGGTCAACTTCGAGGGCCGTTCCGATTTCGTTCTCGTTTCTGCGGCGAGAAATAAAAATGAGGAGCGACACGACGCACAGTGGTCGGAAAAAGGAAAAAACCCAAAATTATGAAAGTCGTTATTTCAAATATCGACCACTATTTGCTGATAAGCCATGAACCAATGTATCTTGCTATGAAAATGGATTTATGTTTTTCTCTTTAATAACGGAGAAAAATAGATCTAAAGTAGACCTCTCAGGTTGTAGTTCGATTCTTACAGAATTCTAACCACACGTTCGACGTTATTCGTTCATTGTTGGGGACATTTATAACGATATATGCTATATATTATAAATGTATATAGTCTCATCTTATGCTCAATGCAAATAATTTTCGAAAACTCACAACCAAAATAATAATATAAAGCCCGAAAGTTGGATACATATAATTTAATTTAATTTCCTTTTTCCTTTCCTACATTCTCTGAGTGGTATCTTTTGAAAGAAAACACCATCACACAATAGTCCTGCAAAAATCAGCTGCACGTTTTTGCACGTTTAGATGATATTAACGCTTAAAGTTCGAGAGCGCATGAAGTTTCACCAACGAAGCAGGATCCCAGAATAAGTGCGCGGCACTTCGCTCTGCACAGAAATAATAATAAATAATAAAATAAAAAAATAATATATAATAATTAAAATAATAAAAATAAAAAATAAAATAATTAAAATAATAATAATAAAATAATGTTGAAATTATTAAATGCTGAAATAGTTAAGTTCATTGTTTAAAATTTCGTTTAATAATATGAGAAGTGTGAAGATTAAAAAGTGATATAAAAAAAGAATTATTAAAAAATATTGAGAAATACCGAAGTTATGGGATTGTTCACAGTGGGCCGGATCAAGAAATTTAGGGACATTCGACCAAAAAGTCGACTTTTCGAAATTGCAAACTAATGAATTTGTATTGCTTTGTAAGGATCTATGGACCTCGAAAATGAAGAAATTAATGAAATTGAATAAATATTTTAGTTACAATGATCATTTAAAGTTGAGCGTTTTGAAAGTAGCATATTTCACCAGGCAGAATTGCTCAAGTTCTTTGCGATGTCCTCATCGTTTCGTCCCATATTTTCACTCAGTTCTTTTGTGTGATATAGAGCATCTCTTCCCAATAAGAAATCATATATTCTTTTAGTAATAACTAATAATAATATATTTTTAAAATAATGCTAAACGATACATGACAGATTTAAAAAATGTTGCATATTTGTTAAAGGATATCTTTTTTCCCCAAAACTTCCCAGGCTCTAACAAAGAGGAATATTGTTGGCGTTGTGAAGCGGCAAGGCAACCTAAGAATTCTTAAGATTGAAAAAATTGTTTCTTTTCTTAAGGAAAGCAACTGATTCATCAACTACATAAAAAATTATAAAAATCACTACCTAACAAATTAAACAAAAAATAGATTCTAACACGTATTATTCGAAAAAGATTATTTTATAATATTTTTTAGTTCAAACCTCATTTCAATATCTGAAACGGTTTAAAAGTTATGCACCAATGTCCCTAAATTTTTCGATCCTGCTCAATGTGCGACGCAGAGTGGAGTATTTGGCCTGAAAAGCTGGCCAAAAATCAATTAATAAAATTTTCTCTAAAACATAAAATTTTGGCATTTTCAGATAGTTAAATATATACAGATGATATTCCAATACCTTTTTTAAATTTTATTCCCTCATGAAGTGTTATGCTTTATCAAAGATGGAAAGTTTTCGTAGTCCTGTTTCTCCCAATTAGTCTCTGTATTACTGTGCGCTCTTTAATGATTTTTCTACACCGCAAAGAAATGAATGCCAATTTTTTTCTTTACAGATGTTTTTTTTTAAGTATGTACTTTAATTTCATTCAAAAATTATGCTCTTTTACTAGTGTTTTTGAGATCAGTGCTGTTAAAAACTGATCAATAAGTCAGCGAAGTGCATGAGAATTCAAAGAATTCAAATAAAATTTTAGTATACTTCCAAGTACTTCCCTGTTGCTTGTTTTAGTGTCATTAGACGCGCCAAGGTTTCTAGTTTATTGGATGAATAAATTGGCTGCGAATTTCCACACGGTTTTTGTGGCAACGCTCGATACGTCGCGTATATGTATATATATAAAATATGTAATAATATACGTATATAATATTTAATAATATATATATATATATTTATTAATAATAATATATATACAGCGAACAGAGTCCGACTCAGCGACAGGTCCCGCTTAGCGTGGCGGCGCCATTGGCCGAGCCAGAATCAATCCGCTGTAGCCGCGCTCTGATTGGTCCGTGTTTTTCGTTAATAACTCCTAAACAAAGCCACCGACGTCATTTTTGTAACGGAAAATGTCGCTTCAAATGACCCAAGGAACCTCCCATTTCCGCGCAGCACACGAATTTTGGGACTTATATTTAATTATTGGGAATTATATATTATTATTATAATATTATTATTGGGCGTTCCACGCTTTTATTTATAATCACTAATATCTGAAAATATTATTTTTTCTCCTTTTCTGTGCATTGTAATATAAGCGTGGTTGTTAAAAAAATTTATATATCTTTTTATTTTCTACTTCTTAGTCTTTACTACCGAGCTTATTTAGTAAGGCCCGTTTACTGAGCAGAACCACTGGTCCTTGCCCCCCCCCCCTAATCCAAACCAACCAAATAAATGAATTGAGGTCCTTCGCTGTGAAGTGAGCCAGTGGAGTAGCGTCAGAGTCGGAGTGGGAACGCGTAGTGAAGTAGGGAGCGCGAGGAGTGGAGATCGCTGCTGTCGATGATTTACTACCGAACATCGTGTTACGAGGGGCAAAGGGAAAGTTTTAAAAATATTGTTTAAATCCTAAACCACAGTCTTTGAAAAATTTTCTTTTGAATATTGCATTGTCATCCAGTTCTAAGTTGTTTTGAAAATTTCAAGTCTCTAGCTCATCGGGAAGTGGTTTCAAATTCGATTTCAAGATTTGACGCATACATCAACAACGACGACAACGACAACGACAACTCTGCTAGCTAATATAAGCGTGGTAAAAAGGGTACCTACATACAATTTAACACTTCGCTGCATGATTTTTTTAATTGGGATGAAAAAATATGAAGATCAGTTTTTATGATTTCTTTAAGGAAAAAATATTAAATAAAATTAAAACAACATTTTTAGAATAAGAAACTTAAATAAACATAGTAAGAAAACATATTCTTAGTTTATCATATGTATACCAGTTTTGTTAACTGTATCAGATATGATTCACTATGCAGCGAAGAGTCAAAACAGTGGATATATTAAAAAGATTTATGACCACCCACTGGTTACCTAGCACACTTTTTCGTTTCACCTTGATAAGATAATTAAACGAAGAAAGAAATTTTTATTCGGTTCCTGTTTTTTTTTGCAATGCAAACATTTTTTATTTTGCATAAAGATCCGCAGTCTATTCATCAGATACAACACACAACAATCTGTCCGAAAGATTCCGTGCCTTTGTTTATGATTACAGATGTAAGAAACACCCTTGTGTCCGTGCTGGTTCTCAGAGCTTGTGATTCTACTATTTCTTTGTGACCTCGACAATCTTGCCAAACGTAGAAAAGGATTGTGTTTGTTGATTATCGATCGTAGTGTAGATTATAACAAGGAGTCTAGATGATATCGGCGCAAAGTTTCGATCAGTGTTACAATAAAGCAATCGTGTTAGTTTGGTTAAACTTTCAACGTTTCGATCTCAATATACAATTTCTTAGGTTTTGTTCTTATAAGATTAATAATCCTATGTCAATCTTTCATCATGATCACTCCACAATAGTAAACGTAGTCAACCTGGAAACATTGTCTGCTCGAAGAAGAATGTCCTACCAGAACTTTATTTTTAACTTAATTAATAACCATATAAATTGTCCCTCTCTCCTTATGCAGATCAATTTTTATGCACCTGAACGTGCTTTGAGATCTCGAGCAGGTTTTCAAACACTTAAATGCAAATCCACACATGGATTAGTAAATCCTATAAATCGTATTATTGCGAACTCCAACACTCTATATAATAGTATTGAGATTATTTTAATGGGTCGTTTCACACCTTCGAAAAAAAATTACGCATGATTAACTTATAATATCAATACCTCTATACCACCAGTTTTTTATGTATGTCCTTTCATAGTAATTTACGTTAAGTCTTTGTTATACAGGGAGTCCCAAAATTTGTGTACTTCCCGGAAATGGGAGGTTCCTTGGGTCATTTGAAGCGACATTTTCCGTTACAAAAATGACGTCGGCGGCTTTGTTTAGGAGTTATTAACGAAAAACACGGACCAATCAGAGTGCGGCTATAGCGAACGGAGTCCGACTCAGCGATAGGTCCCGCTTAGCGTAGCGGCGCCATTGGCCGAGCCAGAATCAACCCGCTGTAGCCGTGCTCTGATTGGTCCGTGTTTTTCGTTAATAACTCCTAAACAAAGCCGCCGACGTCATTTTTGTAAAGGAAAATGTCGCTTCAAATGACCCAAGGAACCCCCCATTTCCGGGAAGTAGACGAATTTTGGGACACCCTGTATTGTAAACGTTTGTATAAATAGACCTCGGTCCGTTCATAATAAATAAATAATAATAATAATATGGATCCTTTTCAAGAAAGAGGAAACAACTGCGTCTGCTTTATGAAAAAAATAGGGGCAGTAGTATATGTATAAGCACACGTTGTTTCAGCGCCGGTACATAAGTTACTGTGTAGAAAAGGATAGCGCGTGTAAACATAGACCACTTGGCCAAAAACTGATTGCACACCGTCAATTAAACCAGGCCTGGACAACTAGTGCACCGAGAGTCGATGACGTAGAATCGGCTACCGAGTGCCGGATTAAGCCAGCGCGGAGCCCGTAGCAAATGTTACCAGGGCGCCAAATGTATCGACCAAATTTTAAGTCAATTTTCTGCTGCAGAAGCGCGGGGCCCGTAGCATTTGCTACTCCTGTTACAGGGCTTAATCCGGCACTGCGGCTACCCCCGCTAACGCGCTCTGGTCGCTTGTCCGAGTGGGAGTAATCGATTCTACGTTACCCAGGCCAGAAATGAGGGGGTAGACTCGTTTTTCCAGGATTGTAAGAGTGTGGGATGCACGTTCTGATTTCTGAATAATTCAAAGACAAAGCTTTTCTCTAGTTAAAACTGGTAAATAAAAGATCAATCTAGGTAATCACCCTCAAAATATCCTCCTATTTTTACGTTTACGAGTCGTAAATTGCATTATTCGGCAGCATTTAGCTGCCGCAGCTTTATGAATATAGCTACATGCGTAACTGAAAAAGCCCATCTTCCAATTATTGAGAAATGAGAAGGCAAATCCTGGACTCTTGCAATCCTGGAAAAACGTGTCTACTCCCTTAAACCACTAAATATTTATTTTAAATTATCTCGTGTTTAGTGTCATTTTGATAAGAAAAATGCCACGAAGAAGTTGGCGAAATCCACATACATAACATCTTCGAGATACAAATAAACCATGAAAAATACTTTGAATAATTATCTATTATTCTATTAAGGGACTATTATTTAGTGAAAGAACGGCGGAAAGTTATTTGAGTAGGTGCCTAATATATTCTGAAGGCAGTATGCGTCATGCCAGTGAATGGCGGGTTTCGCTGGAAACAACCAGTTGCGCTCCGATAAGTCGAATCGATCTGCTTGTCGATGAATTACGGAGCTTTTCCCGTGGAAAATTATTCGCGGTGTATTACGCCGAGTCTATGAATCGCTCGTCACCCATCGATTCACCGAGAATAATGGAACGCGACTGATTGCGAAAAAGAAGAATCGAACGGCAACGCGATTTATGAACGACTGGCATGACGGTGCACGCCAACGAAAATCCCCAAAGCTCCGGGATTTGAGTTCGATAAAGTGACGGAGAATAATGTTGTATGCCAAATAAGCTTCTCGGAGATAGTGGGAGATTTATCTTTCATGTACTACGCACAGTTTAAGTGGCCGTGGATCTTTTTGTGTTCACCTTCCCGGTTTTCATACTTCATTTTTGCAGATTTTTACAAATCGAAGTAACAAGTGATTTACACTACCGACCAGAGCTGGGGAAAACAGTATTTTAAATAGTAAATGATAAATAATCCCATTTATTTTAAAGTACGTGTACAATTTTGAAAATAAAATATTTTATTTGATGTAGTAAATTTTGAAAATAAAATAATTTATTTGTGGCAGTAATATTTGGCAGTAAAATTTCAAAAATAGTATTTTATTTGAAGAATATTGAAAATATTTCGACTTTGTCTTTATTTTCAATTTCAATTTTAAATATTATTGCTGAAAATAATGGTTTTCATTCATATAATAGTTTTTTTATGGAAGAAGAAACAAATGATACTAGTCACACAAACATTGCAGAATTCGAATTATTTTAATATTTGAATGACAGTGATACACGAATTGAAAGTATTGCAAAGTAGAAAGACATGAAAACATTATTTTTAAAATACAACACAGCTATTCCGTCTTCTGTCCCAGTTGAGAGACTTTTTAGCTTTGCTGGACTGATTCTGTGTCTTCGAAGAAGCACCAAATTTGGGACGCTGCACCTTGTTGTATGAAAATAGCAGCAGTTAAACAAACAATAAAACGATTATGTGGCAAATAAAATAGTTTCTTATACTATATACCATTTCTTCTTTAAATTATTGTTAAGATAAGAAATATTAACTTACCTATAAGTACATAATGCGATTTCTGAAAGTATTATGTATAACGACGTAAAAATACAACATTCTATTTCGTGTGTTGGACTGTTGAAATAAAAATATTTTATTTTCTGGTTCCGATTACTAAAGTAGAAATATTTTATTTTCTGGTTCCGATTTTTAAAATAGAAATTTTTTGTTTTCGAAATTGTATATCTTATTTAAAATACTATTCTCTTTAAGCAAAATAAAATCTAAAATATTAAATAGTATTTGAAATATTTGTTTCGCCTAGTAAAGCCCACCTTTGTTTAAAACAAAGCTTCCCAATGTAACTTTTACCACAGCATTTCTTTTATACACTCGTATAAAAGTAATAATGAATATAACAGATAATATTCAACATCAGTTACTGTGAGCTCTCTTTCGTCACAAGTATAGTCTCCCGATTTGTATAAGATATTTCCTATATGGTCCAGATATTAAAGACCTATTAATTATTTTTGATTTTATTAAGCATTGTGCAATAAAAATTTAATTTCATTGAATTAATCATTTCGATTACGAAATAATGTTAAATTAAGGTAAGTTAAGAGGCGCATTAAGTCATTATGTATTACGCTAACAGATTGATGCACTGTATATGCTGTATAAACCATACCTGGTTTAAAGCATTAAATAAATAGTAATAATAGTAATCAATTATTGTGAATAGAGTAAGCATAATTTCCGACGGCAAGTGTATTTGTGATCAAAGCGACAAAACTTTAAACCATGTGACCTGGCAGTGTGAAAAGTATGACGTTCAAAGGCACAAACTTTTGGATTCTCTATGTAAAATGGGTTAACAACCTACCTTTAAGTATTCATATATTTATAGGGGAACCTAATATTAAGGATTGTACATGTCTATTTAAATCTTACCTGTATCATTGTAAAATCAAATTGCAATATTGTAATACTAAATTGTAAAATGAAACAGACCCATTTAAAAAGGGTCTAAAGAGCTTCAATAAAAAAAATTACTGTGTATAGAAAAATTGAAACGAAAACTGGTCCAGCGAAGACACTTAAGTATGCTGGATTCAAGTGTCTCTTCTGCTACCGCAAGTGGCTCTTCTCGTTCACGTTCCCTGTTTTCATACCTCGTCTTTGCACATTTTTACAAATCGAAGTGACGTGGAATTTACACCATCGACCATAAGTATTTGATCACCTTTAGTTTGTCGGAATTATACAAAATATATTTAAAACTAGCTCACTCGACAGACGTTGTTCTGTCCAGATTCTAAGTTTGTGAAAAAAACATATTTACCAAACAAAATGGTTTATAAAGAAAATGTAGCAACGAGCGACGACAAAATTGCGAATTTATTTGGCACGTTTTTTGGATCAGTCTACCGTAATGTCTCTACTGATTACAAAATCCCTAAAAATGGTTGTAACCCCTGTTTGTCTGACCTCAATATTGACATTAGCGATATTTATACCATATTAACTGAACTCGATATCAACAAAGGACCGGGTATTGATGGAATCCCTCCTATTTTCTTCAAAATGTACAGCTTTATTTTATCTCTCTCTCGACCGCTTTGGTTAATATTTAATAAATCTTTAAAATCAGGTTCATTTCCGACATTATGGAGAACCACACTGGTTACACCCATTTTCAAAAAAGACGATAAATCTATTATCAAAAATTATAGACTTATAAGCATCAGTAGCGTTATGCCTAAAATTTTTGATAAAATTGTTACTAATAAATTGTACAATACTGTCTCTCTCTCAATATGTGAGCAACAACATGGTTTCGTACGTAAACGATCAACGACCACTAACCTAGCTGTTTATTGCAGCTATGTCTCATCTTCTTTAGATGCCAACCTGCAGGTTGATACAATTTTTACAGATTTTCAAAAGGCTTTTGACACGGTTAATCATTCTCTTTTGATTGAAAAACTTGCAGCATTCGGCTGCAAGGGAAATCTATTGGTATGGCTGGAAAGCTACCTTACAAACCGTTCTCAAGGTATTGGCATACGCGATTGTTTATCATCCCCGATACATGTTCCATCAGGTGTACCGCAAGGCTCCCACCTTGGTCCACTTCTATTCATTATTTTCATAAATGACTTGACCACCGTTTTTCACCATAGTAAGTACCTACTATTTGCAGACGATTTAAAAATCTTTAACACTATCTCATCCTATGATGATGCCTCCAATTTACAGGCAGGCCTTCATCGTTTCAGCAATTGGTGTCGTAGGAATGGAATGGAACTTAACATTAAGAAATGCCATGTTATGCGAACGTCTCGTAGGTCTATACCTTTCATACATCCTTATTATCTCAATGACAGTATTCTCTCCTCAATAAATGGGGTAAAGGATTTAGGAATTCATTTCTCCTCTACCTTAAACTTTTCCAACTATATTTATGGGGTAAGGGCAGAATATAACTAGAATATTACTAGAAAAACAAGTAAAACAGTGTTAGCGGGATCGAGTTGTTTGTCGTTATACGAACATGTTACGAGCTATGTGAGGGCTCATTCTAAAGAAGAAGGTTCAACGTACTTCACTCTGCTCGTGATTTAACGAGATTATGTTTATAATTAATAATATGAGCGTCTAAAGTAGGGGGAAAAATCGAGACAACCACCATCAGGTTCCCATGTATTTTTCTAATACAAAACGATTTTTTTTTACTTAAATCATGAGAACAGCCGCTACAATCGACCTTCCTCTTTATAATAAGCCCTCACACAGCTCCTAATATGCTCGTATAGGGTCAAACAACATATCC
>CM052340.1:964824-975106 GCA_028455595.1 Lasioglossum vierecki | reverse complement strand
TATTTTATTTCCAAAAATTACTTTAAAATTCACTATTTATTATTTACTATTAAAAATACTATTTTCCCCAGCTCTGGACTGATATCACCTTGCTCTCAAATCATAATCATTTTCGCTCGAAGCATCTACTAGAACGCAAATTTCGAATCGACGCTTGAAAAAATTTCCGTGTCTCTGACGAAACGAAACGCGTCCATGTGTCTCGTCATGGATTGTTTGACTCGGTCATTTTTTTCTACTTTCGTGTTTACAGTTATTTACAAATTGGTTTGACCCTCGTGAACTTCGAATCGGCCAGATAAACGGTGAACCAGTATTCAACTGTACTGTATCTATACGCGGAAAAGATGGTTGCAACACATTACGCTGTTACTTGAAAACAAGGTCATATGGGACATACATCTCTATAATGACCGTCTTTTCGGCAGTTTTATGGTTCCCATAGTTGTTCGAAAAATGATTCAAACAATGAAAGTGCTTCCTGCTATTCGAAATATGTCTGTCGTCGTACAGTTTCTTCGTGTTTAAACAAAAAATCTTTGAATAATATTTGCAAGACGTTAGTCATCTATGAAGCGATTACTTGTTAGCGTACGAAGTAATGGGTAACGAGAAGGAATTTTTTCAACGTTGACGTCATTCTTGATCCATGACGTCGCGATGAAAAACCCCCTATTTACTTATTTAACATTTTTAAAGACTTCTCAATGTCACTGCTATTTTAGATCCTCGTGCGCTGCTTCAATCCATTTCAAATACTATTTAATATTTTCGACTTTATTTTGCTTAAAGAAAATAGTATTTTAAAGAAGATATACAATTTCGAAAATAAAATATTTCTATTTTAACAATCGCAACCACAAAATAAAATATTTCTACTTTAGCAATCGGAATCAGAAAATAAAATATTTCTTTTTCAACAGTCTGACACACGAAATAGAATATTGTATTTTTTATGTCGTTATACATAATACTTTCAGAAATCGCATTACTTATAGGTAAGTTAATATTTCTTATCTTAACAATAATTTAAAGAAGAAATAGTATATAGTATAAGAAACTGTATCATTTGCCACATGATCGTTTTATTGTTTGTTTAACTGCTGCTATTTTCATACAACCAGTTGCAGCGTCCCAAATTTGGTGCTTCTTCGAAGACACAGAATCAGTCCAGCAAAGCTAAAAAGTCTCTCAACTGGGGCAGAAGACGGAATAGCTGTGTTGTATTTTAAAAATAATGTTTTCATGTCTTTCTACTTTGCAATACTTTCAATTCGTGTATCACTATCATTCAAATATTGAAATAATTCGAATTCTGCAATGTTTGTGTGACTGGTATCATTTGTTTCTTTTTCCATAAAGAACTATTATATGATTGAGAACCATTAAATAGAGAAAATAATGATTTTCAGCAATAATAATTAAAATTGAAATTGAAAATAAAGGCAAATTCCAAATATTTTCAATATTCTTCAAATAAAATACTATTTTCAAAAATTACTGCATCAAATAAAATCTTTTATTTACAAAATTGTACACATACTTTAAAATAAATAGGATTATTTATTATTTACTATTTCAAATACTATTTTCCCCAGCTTTGGTTGGATCATTCTACAATGAATACTTCGAGTACTGAGTTAAGCCAAACTGGACAAATTTATTTAACACTCAATTTCAAGACACTCTAATAAATTAGTTTATTTCTATGATAAAGATATAATTAAAACATTACTTAAAAGTATAAGTAAAACAATTGCCACAATGGCCAAGATTTCATAAAATTTGTTGCGAATATTATAAGCAATATTAAATTAGATTAGGTTAGATTAGACTAGATTAGATTAACAAATGGCATAGCATATGGATGGATGGGTGGAAGATTGGATGAGTAAATGGATGGAGGAAGGATGAGTGAGATAGTACATCTGTAAGATCAAGTCCAATTTCTTGGCTGCGTGGCCAAAATTAAATAAATTATTATTATTATATAAGCAAGCTCAACGCGAGTATTTAAATGTTGTAAAAAATATATAAATTTTACTGTATGACGACAATAGATTAAGGTGAGAGGAATTCGCATAGTCAGTTATGAGCCGAAGTGTTATCAGGATACAAAGAGTTCATTTCCGTTTGCATAACCATCCCCGCATGCAAGGAAATCAAACGTCCTGGAGTCGGAGAATAGAACTAAGAGATCAACGATCCCCACAGACTGATCGTGAAGTTCTATCGTCGATTCCATCGTCCATTAACCTCGGAAAGATCAAGTAACTTATCGACATATTCATTTACTTCTGATACTATTTTCACAAACAATTCTTCGTCATTCATTTTGAAGGTACAAACGAAAATAAGTAATTTTCTACAAAATTTCAAATTATATTAAATTCCAAACTAAATTTCTTATTTTTGAAAATTCATTTCCCTTCATAATATAGTCATGTTTAACACTAGATTGCCTAAGGAAGTCATTTCGACTGCTTTCCAATTTCAATTAGAAAAACAATTGTGTATATAATGACACAGCTTCTTAGAATTTTGTGACTTTTTGTATAACATATAAATGCGTTTATTAATCATTGCAGTTGCCTCCCCCCTCTTTCATTTCCGGTATATATATATATATATATATATATATATATATATATATATGTGTGTGTGTGTGTGTGTTATACCTGTATTGCTCAAAAGCAGTCATTTTGACTAATTGAGAAATTTTAAATAATCAAATGACTTTTATTATTGAATTGAGTAAATTTCTTAAAGACCAGATCGGCTCCGAATTCGCATAACAGTTTATATATTTTTTGATTACCGTCACTTGTACGTGACTTGTTATTCGAATCTTTATGCCAGGCCTGCCCACGCACCTCATTCCCCTTGAACATGCCATAACGTAGTTCAGGGGGGAAGGACGATCACTGATTGTAGGATCACTTACTGTAATCGATACGCTTCGATAGAGTGGGAGGATCGCGAACTTACTAATAACTTGTTATATGTCTGTAAATAATATGAGAAATATTAAAAATTAATTTTAAACAAATTTCTTTCACGATGCAGTCATTTTGACTGCTTTCGGGCAATATATGTATATACTAAGTTTCAGTCTTCCTAGTGTTAAACGCATATTTGTTTGTAATCAGGATCCGATTAATCGAAGTCCTACTTAGTGTGGGCAATATTTAAATAAAAATTTCATTAAGCAGTTATTTGTTATTTGAGGGAGTCTAAATGAATTATTTATAAGAGAGAGAATAAAGTTAATTGCTACTTACAAATACAATTTCCATTATTATTTGTATTGACTTGACATGATACATGTGATTACTAAAATTCTAGTCTTACAGCGGTCGCTCTCGTGTCCTGTGTATTGTCTGACCACCCCGTCAAACAACATATAAGTATACTCTAATACTTTCGTGCCCAAGGTGGTTCGGAAGGGTCCCATGGAAATCACCGACACTTTCCCTGAAACGGTTTTCACCGACTTCAGATTTGAACAACAATGCATCTAACCGCCAACGAGTTCGACAGACGACGAATTTGAAAATCGTTGTCGATCAAATTCATAGTTGGTCAAATTCGTCGTTTGTCAAAATCGTTGGCGGATAAAAGCGTTGTCGGTCAAATTTGGTGGCAGTGAAATATTGTCGGTGAAAACCGTGTCATAATACATAATATTTATTTTATATTAATACATAATTATAATATTTACATATTAATATTTATGTCATAGTACATAATATTTTCATAAACGAAATAACCTTAACAAAAAGTTGAAAGCGACGAGAAATAAATAAAGAGAAAGAAAACCCCCTCCCTCAATTCATCAGAAAAATCTGTAAATTCGAAGCTCGCGGTTGTTACCGACCACCAACTGTGCAGTGCGTTGAACTAACCGTCCACCTGTCCGTCCGTTATGCAGTTCATCTTCGAATCGCCCAGTGACACATATCTCGAAGCAGCGACATTTACGGCTGAATAAGTGAGTTTTTCATTAAATCAATTTCTACTTCTTCGCTTGTTCATTGCTTCACCGCGGCGCGGCACCAATGCTACGCTCAGTGAAATCTGCTGCCGCACAGTGCGTCGCACAGTAGTCGGAAAAAGGAAAAAACCCAGAATTATGAAAGTCGTTATTTCAAATATCGACCACTATTTGCTGATAAGCCATGAACCAATGTATCTTGCTATGAAAATGGATTTATGTTTTTCTCTTTAATAACGGAGAAAAATAGATCTAAAGTAGACCTCTCAGGTTGTAGTTCGATTCTTACAGAATTCTAACCACACGTTCGACGTTATTCCTTCATTGTTGGGGACATTTATAACGATATATGTTATATATTATAAATGTATATAGTCTCAGCTTATGCCCGATGCAAATAATTTTCGAAAACTCACAACCAAAATAACAATATAAAGCCCGAAAGTTGGATACATATAATTTAATATTGCAGCTACTTTCTTTAGCTCTACAAAAAAGCTACACGTTCCTACATTCTCTGTGTGGTATCTTTTGAAAGAAGACACCATCACACAATAGTCCTGCAAAAATCAGCTGCACGTTTTTGCACATTTAGATGATATTAACGCTTAAAGTTCGAGAGCGCATGAAGTTTCAGCAACGAAGCAGGACCCCGGAATAAGTGCGCGGCACTTCGCTCTACACGGAAATAATAATAAATAATAATAAATAATAAAATAATAAATGAAATAATAAAATAAAAAATAATAATAATTAAAATAATAAAAATATCTTACTGTACGCGTCAGAAATCTGGGGATGGATGGAAGCAGAGAAAGTAGAGAAAATACGAGAAAAATATATAAGATGGACGCTAGGCTTGGACTTCAATACACCAGCCTATCTAATTTTGGAGGAAACTAAAACGGACAAAGTAAAGATAGAAGCGGGGAAAAGAGCGATAAAGTATGAAGAAAAATCGAAACGGCTGAATATGAATAAAATAGTCCAAGAATGCTGGAGGGAAATAGACGCGAAGCAAGAAGTTAAAAAGTCGAAATGGGAGGAAATGAGAGATTCATACTGTAGGTTAAAAATGATGGACATCCAGGAAATAGAAACAGAGAGAGGGAGAGGAAGGGAGTTTGCAGAAGAATTAGCACAAAGAGACAGGGCAGAGCAGGTACAATGGCAATACGATAGAATATTAGGGGGCAAATATAATGTGAATTACATACAAATACGGGACAGCGAGCGAGCAAACTATCTAAATGGAGATTACAAAGGAAGAGACCAAAGCATGATCGTAAGGTTTAGATGTGGAAACGAAGAGCGGGGAAACAAATACTGGCAGGAAGAAAATGAGACGGTATGCAGAGTATGTAAAGGGGAAAGAGAAACACTGAAACACATGATTAGAGAATGCAAACAGCTGACAAGAGAAAGCGTAACGATAAGAGAGATACTAAAGGGAGAAGAAGTAGGAACCGAATGGATGCGTACGATACTTGAAAAAAGGAGAAGGGAAGAAGAACAAGACGAAGAAGGAAAACTAGTTGAAACCACAAGCTAACCCAGATACACATACACACAAACACATGTAACCCCATTTTGAGGCCGAAAGGCAAAAAATAAATCTATTTACTACTAATAAAAATAAAATAATAAAATAATTAAAATAATAATAATGAAATAATGCTGAAATAATAGTTCGTAATGTAGTAAACAATATTTTGTATAAACAATTATGTTAAGTTCATTGTTTAAAATTTCGTTTAATAATATGAGAAGTGTTGAATTAAATGAGAAATTAAAAAGTGATATAAAAAAAGAATTATTAAAAAATATTGCGAAATACCGAAGTGATAGATTTTTTTCCATTATTTCTATAGGTTCCGACCACTGTGCGTCGGAAAGCCCGTTTTCTGGACGACATTCCATACCTTAAAAAGTATAAGTGTTATAAAAAAATGTTTCAAATAAAAGTTATAGGGTATAGTGAAGAGTACATGATGATTGTATTTGTTAGATATTATTATAACCTTGAGAAGCTCTATGGAGGTCATTTTGAAAATTTCATACGGTAATGTATATTTTTGATTATGTATTATAATAGATGAGGTTAAGACATTTTCAAAACACTACAAAAGAACCCAAAGTTAGCCTACCTTCTATAGTGGTAGAATATTTTGCCAAACTAGTGTACAGCTCTTGTGTACAATCCATCAAATTAAACGAATCCTGAAGTACACAGAGAATCGTTAGATATCTTTGTTTCGTGGATAACAAAAACATTTTTCTCGAAAATCTATGCGTACGTGGTTTCTAGGTGACTTCCTAAATAAATCATTTTTAAAATTAGAGCGGCAAGCTCGGGCAGAATATTTTTATAGAATTCGGTAAAGAATAGTCCTATGAATATTTTCTAGCAGAAATCGCAAGACATGTTCTACCTTTTTTCGAAAAGCTTGGCTAAAGTTATAAGAATTGTCGATTCCGCGTTTTAACAAACGGATCACTTTGAATCATTAAAATACGATAAATAATAATTGGAAAAACCGCTAGGGAGCCGAAATGACGAGTACACATTTCGAAGTAAATAATCCATTGCAAATTATTTAATTTTTCGTTTTGGTATACGTTGTGAACATGTTTTGTGTCAATTGATGTTCAGTTTTTTCTTTTTCTAGCGAATGTTCATGAATACATGGTATTTTTAAAATAAATTCATGTGAACAGATATATATTTTAAAATTATTGATTTTTGTATTTTTGTCCTCTTGGCCGACGCACTGTGCGCCGAGGCTGTGCTCTAATGTTTTTTTTTTTATTTAATTCAATTAGAATCTCAACGTAGAGATTATTTTGCCCCGCGCTCTAATTGATCCGTGTTTTCTGTTAATGTTTCATATTTTTGCAAATGAAAATCGCTTCAAACGACTCTAAGAGTGACTCGCGTATTACTAGTATAAACTCAAGTTAGTATAGTCACACTCAGAAAATTAAGAACATATATTTTCCACTGCGTGTGGAACTTTACACACATTTTTATCAACACGGCATTTCTCAAAGTGGTGAACATATCTTGTAAAGGTTCACTTCAAACTTATCAGGCACCTGCAGCAAATGTCTCTAAACTAAAGCCACGGCTGTTGGCACTTGCGATTTTTTACAAAATTTTTCAAATGTTTTCTTGAGACTAGTAGTGCAGTCGGAGAAAAAATCCCGGATAAATTAAGGCCCCTTTGTATAAACAATTCGAAAGTACATTATATTCCAAAATAAATTTTTTATTTTTCAACATTTATTTCCCTTCGTAATGCAATCATATTTAAACAATCATATTAATCGAGATCCTACATTATACTTCAATTTAATATTTTCACTAATGCTACAATATTAATAAACAATTTCGTTGACAGAAGCTCTGGAACTTACATCATTCGACGCGTTACTTTCGATAAGCATCATGAATGAGAACAGAAAAATTTCTGTAAGTTCTTCAGCAGAGCTGGGGAAAATAGTATTTTAAATAGTAACTAATAAATTTTCCCATTTATTTTAAAGCATGTGTAGAATTTTGAAAATAAAATATTTTATTTGATGCAGTAATTTTTGAAAATAAAATAATTTATTTGAGGCAGTAATGTTCGAAAATAGTATTTTATTTGAAGAATATTGAAAATATTACGACTTTGACTTAATTTTCAATATCAATTTTAAATATTATTGCTGAAAATAGTGGTTCGCATTCAATAGATTTATGAGGAGAAATAGTTTACTGTTAATAAGATACACTGTATGTTGATTAACACACCTCAGTAGGCACAAAAAATACAATATTCTGTTTTGTTTCAGATTATTAAAATAGTTGGTTAAAAGTAGATTATTAAAATAGAAATACTTTATTTTGTCGTTCCGATTGTTACAATATAAATATTTTATTTTGTGGTTACGATTGGTGAAATGGAAATATTTTATTTTATGGTTCCAATTGTTAAAATAGAAATATTTTATTTTATGGTTTCGATTGTTAAAATAGAAATATTTTATTTTCAAAATTGTATATTTTACTTGAAGAAAATACTATTTTCATTAACTAAATTTCGAAAATAAAATATTTCTATTTTAACAATCGGATAGGAAATACTATTTTCTTTAAGTAAAATAAAGTCTAAAATATTAAATAGTATTTGAAATATTTGTTTCGCCAAATAATGACCACCTCTTTTCTTCAGGGAGCAATAAATGTATAAACAAAATTCTCGAATTGTGGTCATAGCGAGAAAGTGTAGACTAGAATGATCAGTTCTGCTAAGAGGCCCAGGTGGAATAGGAAAACCTTTAAGAAAATGCAAGTTCATTCGCGTGGCGATAAAGCCTGGAATAGACTCTAGTGAGTCATCGGGTTTTATCAGGACTGTGGGAGCTAAGTGTCGGGCATTCGTCGAACAATAATCCACGTGGGAGTACAGATGAATCTAGCGAAAATTCGTCGACAGAGATATGTCGGTCACACGTCACGCGAGTGCACTGTGATCGAACGGAAGACGTGCTCGAGCGTGGCGTATAACGTGTTACTATGCAAACCACAATAAACTTGGAAATTTAATCTGTATTTGTTCGATGATGTGCGAACGACAGTCTGAGAACTTATTGCGACATGTTTTCGAATTACGCACATTTTGAAGCAAACCGAAATCTCTTCTCACCTTGTGCGGAATTGCAATACATCATCTGGTATCATTTCCTGTCATATCAGGAAACATGTTCGAATACTGTGCAAGCGAGACTGTAATCTGAAAAATTGTGATACTCGCGTTCGGGAGCTAATGTTTCATTTTTTGACTCGGTGATCAACAAAGATTTATGTCTTACGTATATCTTCTTCCGTTAAAAAATCTAAATCTCGAGAAAGTTGAAAGAAAAGCCGAATCATGTCGCAATCATGAAATATCAGGAAACATCTCGGAACACTGTGCAATCGAAACCGTAATCTGTCAAAGCAAAATCGTGATAGCCATGCTTTTCTCAAATCAATATTTAATTGTTTTTAGTCGGGGGTCAACAAAGATTTCTCTCTTACGAATATTTTCTCCTGTTAAAAGATCTAGATCTCGAGAAAGTTGCAAGAAAAACCGAATCATGTCGCAATCGTGAAGTATCAGGAAACATACTGGAACACTTTGCGATTGAAACCGGAATCTGTCAAAGCAAAATCTAAGATTAACAAATCTAAGACTAAAAATTCTTACGATTTCAATCGTAAGAAGTTTGTTACAATCTGTAGATTTTATACTATTTATTAAAAAAGAAATATAAATGAAGGTTTTTGAACTCTGTGTGCAATATAAATATAAATCGGTGCTGTCGTTGCTGTGTTTTTTTCAAATATTTATTTTTAATGGCATTATGGTTGTTTCGCACGCAATATCCTACCCTCAAAAAGTCTAGACGTTAAAAAAATTTAGAAGGAAACTGAATCACGTCATTGTATGCAATAATGCAATACCAGGAAACATCTCGGAACGCTGTGCAAATGAAACTGTAATCTGTCATGACAAAATCGTAATATTCATACTCCACGCAGACCAATGTTTCATTTTTTGACTTGAGAATCAATAAAGACTTCGGCCATAAATAACAACCTAAATACAGACTTATAATACTTCCTGATTTTTTCGAAATAAAATTTCCGACTACACGATAACCATTTAAGTGAGTCTACCTTAAAAGAAAGCTGTAAAATGAATGCTTATATGTTATCGTAAATAAATTAGTTCGAAAAAATTAATGATGCAACATGCAATCCAATATGTATACTGAGAAATAACCACCGTCGTGAGTACATAGTTGTGCCTTTTAAAATAATTGCCTCGTCATATGTACACAGTAACACCTGTTGCTTTGATTACTAGGCTTACTAAGATTAAAAACGATCCACATTATCACAGCAAGTTTGTAAGATTACAAAAATGAGAGAAAGCAGAAGGCCAAGATAATCTACGTGACATTAATGAGATGTAAATGACAAATAAAGAAACATAAAATAACTTTTCCACAGCGATAAAAATCCTAACAACTTTATCGAAACAACTTTAATCAGCATACCACGCTACTAAATATGTGTCTGAGTAAAGTTGGTAGTGACCGACCCCTATGCATTTGTAACCTCAACTCTTTTTCGCCATTTTCCCAGCATATATAATATACAGGGTGTCCCGAAATTCCCTCAGCATCCGGAAATGGGAGAATGCTAACATCATTTCAAGCTCTTGCTTGAACTTTCCTTTACGAAAATGTCATCTG
>CM052340.1:940932-964724 GCA_028455595.1 Lasioglossum vierecki | reverse complement strand
ATCCAGAGCGCGACCTACATGTGTTGGTGTTCAACGACGCTCGGCTGTCGGTGTGCCGCGACCAACATATGTTGGTCGCGCTCTGGATTGGTCCGTGTTTTTCGTTGATAACTCCTTAACGAAGGCTCAGATGACATTTTCGTAAAGGAAAATCTTGCTTGAAATGATCTCAGCATCCTCCCATTTCCGGATGCTGAGGGAATTTCGGGACACCCTGTATATAAAATAATCATTAAAATTATATTATATTTAAAAATAAATTTTTTATCTTTGAAATTTTATTTTTCTTCATAATATAATCATATTTAAATGTATATTTCTTTATAATCAGGATCCGATTAATCGAAGTTCTACTCAGTGTTGGGCAATATTTATATAAATAGTTATTTAGAAAAAAATTTAATTAAGTTATTTGTTATTTGGATATTCAACTAAAAATCAAAGATAATTTATTATTTGAGCAAGTCTAAATGAATTATTTAAAATAATAAAGTTAATTGTTATTTACAAATAGAATTTGAATTATTATTTGTACTAACAAATAATAAATTAAATTTTATTTTTAGCTATCAATAACTAGCTGCTCGCGGCTTATATATATAATTACTAGACTGCAGAACTTTATGCATTTATGAAGAAATTGGTTGGGTCAAATGTGAAACAGTAAAAGATTTTACAAAATTCAAGAATGTTGTAATGTTGCTTTTAATGTAACAAAGTCATTAAGGGATGAAATTAATTTTTATAATGTTCCTGTTTTCCACAATCAATGTAAAACATTTGTATTTTGCATAAACATCCATAGTTATTAATCACTAGACTGCGGATTTGTATGCATTTATGACAACGAGATGAGTAGGTGTAATTTGAAACAGCAACGACATTAGAACAGTTAAAAAATGCTGTTTCATTATCTTCAGTTTGTCAAACATATTCAAAAAGAACATAACTTTTTACTTTACTCCAATGTCTTGCAATTTATATAGAAAATGTATATTTTGCATAAAGATCCGCAGTCTATTAATCACGTTTGATATCAACAATAAGTGCAGCTCAAAACAATAGCAATTACGTTACAATGGAAGAAGACTGATAACTTTTATATTTAGGGACCTAGTGTTCAGTTAATAAATAGTAGTTAGGAAGTTGTTATCATTATCCCACAGGAATTTGCCTGCTTTGTATTTATACGAAAATTCATTGTCAAGCTTGTATGGATGGCGATCATTAAATAATAAATGGTACCTCTTAAGTCATATAGAATTTCATTGAGTGCTTTTATTAACACGTTACGGACCGATGATTATTACATAGTTTTAAATGTATATGACACATGACTTTTAATGAAAACTTCAATAGCAACAGCAATTTTCATTTCGAACTAACCAGTCACCCTCAATAACGTCATTTAATAGTTTCACATTTAAGATTGCAATGTAAAAGAAAATTTTGTATGCTTTTTTTCGGCACAGCAGAATTATTGAAAATGACCGGTCTTACATTTTTAATTTTATAATTATTTAGATTATAACGTTGCTCGCATGGGAAACGATCTTCACCCGCAGTCTAAGAATTACCATTTAATTATTATTATACATTATATAATTACCATTATATACCAATATATACATACATATATATACAGGGTGTCCCAAAATTCGTGTACTTCCCGGAAATGGGAGGTTCCTTGGGTCATTTGAAGCGACATTTTCCTTTACAAAAATGATGCCAGCGGCTTTGTTTAGGAGTTATTAACAAAAAACACAGACCAATCAGAGTGCGGCTAAAGCAAACGGAGTCCGACTCAGCGACAGGTCCCGCTTAGCGTGGCAGCGCCATTGGCCGAGCCAGAATCAATCCGCTGTAGCCGCGCTCTGATTGGTCCGTGTTTTTTGTTAATAACTCCTAAACAAAGCCGCTGGCGTCATTTTTGTAAAGGAAAATATCGCTTCAAATGACCCAATGAACCTCCCAATTCCGGGAACTATACGAATTTTGGGACACCCTGTATATACATATATACATATATACAATTGTATATATAAAATAAATAATAAATTGTATATGTATATTCTGCAACACGTGAACATGCTCAATAATTCACGTATTGCATAATACGTGCCTGCTGCCACATTGTGTCTAGTAATATCCACGTTGTTTATCTTCTTAATATGGTTAGTCATCAAGATCAACACTAGAAGTATTACCGAGCTTTCGAACGGCCACGTAACGAATTTTTCGGAATACTTAGGGGAAACGGAGTACCTGATGTAACTCGTAATCTTTACATTGATACGCCAAGTTGAAACTTCCCACGGAAGCACTCGTGCGATTTCAGTAATTGTAAAATGAAAGACTTGAAATGAGTCATGTCGATTCATTAAATTTCGATTAATATCGTCGAGTGTCAAAGTCTTTTGATAAGAATTTTTGGGACCTTGGCACCGTGCGTGTGAACCCAGTTATTCAATTATTAAACTTTCTGCCTGACACTCGTGCAAAATGCGTTACCTAATATACATTCACTGGCATTTACAACAGCAAATAATATATGTATGTAGGCAATGTTACATTCACACTTCGATAATTAAAATATGTGAATGCTTGTGATGTGTCATACCGATTTGTAACGATGTTTAGAGAAGATCATAAACATAAAGTCGTCTATTGCGTCATGCAGTTGCAATTTCTGTAATAGCTAGTTACTAACTAAATACTAAATAAATTCTAAGAGCATCGAATACAAAAGTATGCTATTTGTACTTCGAATTACAAAGTGAATCGCATTGTATTCAACAAAAAGATACATAAAACCGTCGGGACATGGTAAATAAATTTAATTGAAGAAGAATACAAATCCAATAACGTTTATTTTGTTGGTGCAGGGATTATACTCTAATTATCTTAATTTGCTAGAAATATTTGATTATTCTACCTCTGTAATGACGGAATAAAATACAACAGAGGAAAATGTATTTTCTGATCGGCTGTGAAATGTACCCGTGCAATATATTATATAGTTCATCGCTAAAATTAAGAGACGAAAACATAATGATTTGTAATTGCAAGTATCGCATAACAAAAGCAACGTAATAATAATAATAAATCATAATCATTTTATATCATTTCTACAAAATTGAAAGTAAAAATCAAATTTTCGTGCGTTCATTTTCAATTCCTTTAATGGCTACTTCATATTTTTTGTCTGCGTTAGCAAAAATTCGTTCGTCAACCCAGCTTTCATTAAAGAAATACGAATTCCTCCACTTTTAAGTGTTCCATATTACCAACCTTTGTGCTCCAGCAAGAGTTACCAAAGATCCAAAGTTTATAAGTGACGACAAGAAAGTTGGTATTTCAGTTTTGTCATTAAGCCAACCCACTTTACACCGTGACATCCTCATAACATTTTAACACTTTCACTTTCAGCCCAGCAGCCGCAACAATCCATGAAATTACAGCGATCTACTTGACAAAATAAAAATTAACGAAGTAGCATATTTCTTAAGAAGTTTCACATCATGAACGATGAATTATTAAACTAGAGACTTCTATCTTTAAAATCAGTCTAAATCGTGCGGTCATTCTTCACATAATTCTCACGAATCTTTACTAATTTTCCTGTAGATGCATAAAGTTCACGGTCTAGGTTATCGAAACAGGTTATATCAAAATTTTTCTTTCTTTCCGGACGGGACAATTATTGCTGCGGTGGGTGGCGATTTATGCAAAAGTTGTGTATTGTAAAAATTCATTTATGGAAAAGTGGCTAGAAAGATGATATTATTGTTTAAACGTAATGACCTATAGCATTCAGCAGGAAATAAAAGGAATCGCATGTACACCTTTTATGATCCTTTATGATAGGTTTCCGGTGAACGAAGGCGCCAGCAGCGTCGCACAGTGAGACCTTTCGTCCAAATCAGAGACAAAATCAAAGAACTTCCGATAGAAATGAGATACAGCGCTTAATACTAGACAAAAAATTCGTTAAACTTGCACAATTTCAAGAAAATCGTGGATCTTCCAATACCACGCGCGGAACAAATCTTTTTTTCACATGCTACACATCATAGACTTTTTCACGCTGATTTCAAATCTGGTTTTAAAATTTGTTTACGACCTCCGGATTTTGCAAAAATTCGAATTATTGTTAAAAATTTAATTTAAATTTTTTCAAGGTTAACAAACGTTAATACCATAATCTCCCTAT
This sequence comes from Lasioglossum vierecki, assembly GCA_028455595.1. Classification (NCBI taxonomy): domain Eukaryota; kingdom Metazoa; phylum Arthropoda; class Insecta; order Hymenoptera; family Halictidae; genus Lasioglossum; species Lasioglossum vierecki. The sequence continues at coordinate 960,511 of CM052340.1, read as the reverse complement.
TTTTCCCGTATTCTACAAAGTTTCAGCTTTAATATAAAAAAATTTGATCGCTCTATCTCATTTCCATCGAAAGTTCTTTGATTTTGACACAGATTTCATCGGTTTGTCCCATGGCGACGTCTTTGGTGATGTAGTAGTAATAACGCCACACTATACAAAAGTCAAAGGACCAAACATGGAGTAGGCATTTTATACTATTTCTTACATCACACACATGTTCGTAGAAGTTAAAATCGACAAAATTACGTCTTAAAACAATTATTGTTAATTAAGCGTGGCAAACGTTGCAAGTAGCAGTATTAAAAATAGTATTGAAATAAAGGATATCCTTTTCGCCTATAATTTATTGCTTACAACGTTAACAGGTATTCTAGTCATAATAGTTGTGTTCAGAAGCATTAGGAAGATATAAAAATAAAATAAAAAATTTTTCGAGAAATGTTTAAATAATGTTTCTCAAGTAAGTATTAAGAAATTTATATTTTAAGTTTGTCGTAATTTAAATTTTGTATAAATATTACAAATGAAATATATAGTTTATGGTTTCGTCGAATTTATTTGCAGAAAAGTGCAGATTAACAAGTTGTTTCATTTTTTTCTGTAACCATTCGATGACGAGTACTTTGTGATACGTGCATGTACATCGCACTCTATTTAAGTCTTTATTATCTTGTTTTTATTGTTATTACTATTGTGTTTTTTTATTCTTTATCTGAAAATTATAGTTTTGTAAAAACAAAGAATTGCATCCAAATTTCTCTCTTCTGTCATTGTAAATTAAAACTTGTATTACAAATTGAAATACGTTGCTTCCTCTGCGCTATTTTAAACAAAAAAGAAAAAAAATATTTTAATAAGCTTACGGAACTCTATTAGCCTTTATTACGCTTGCTTAACGTGTATAGAAATACACGTTCAGTAACACAGAATTCTCGATTGTCAGAAGTGTTTAGAGTTTTGCGCTCCAAAACTATTATTATTATTATTATTCTTATTGTTAATTGGTTTTATTGCACACACACACAGATTATCTCTCTTTTCACCCACTCCACTAGAGAATGTAATCCTACTCAACACACATATGACAACAACACGTAAATGTACATTAAAGAAATTATTTAATGATTAAATTATTAAATTAAAGTTTTGACGACATGTTTGAAAAATCGATTAGACGTGTCAAATTTTTAAATCAAAAATTTCATGGAAATAATACAGATAAACGAAATATCTCGTCCATAGTATTGTAGGACGAAATCGTGATGACAAGATATCTCATCCATAGCATCGTTTCTTTATAGAATTTTTATAGAATTAATTTTCTTATTCTTCTTCTTCTCCGTCGAATATAATTATAAAAAATCAAAGTCTCCTCGTCACTAGACATCTTTGTTTTCTTTTAGAAATAACGTTAAGTTTGGTACACGCTTCGAGTATAGACAATTACGCGACGATTACGCTACGCTCCGTGGACAGAGAGCCTAAATCGGTCGTTCGTTGTGGCGGCGGCGCGATCCCGCGAAAAAAAAATCGGCGTCGCGAAAATAAAATGTGCGCGTCGCAGTCGGCGGTGTACGCGACGCTAAACGTGTTAATTGCCGGCACGCTTGATTCACCTGTCGAGAGAAAGGTGGATACAGGGAAAAGGGTCGAAGTCTAGGAAGAGATAAAAGTGAGGGAGGATCCCGGTCCGAGGGGGGATGGGCCACGAGCCGAGCGGGGAGGTGAGGCGGCACTCTCCTTCGAGTATATATTCTCGAAGCGAACGACGGTACGCTACAGTTCACCAAGAGACAAAAGCGACAAGGTTAGGGCCAGAGGCAGTCCGCGGGGATACATACCAGAGACAACGCGATTGCTATCGATTGATTTGATCGATCGCGAGAACCGACACGACAACGTGCAGCCAACCCCCCCTCAACCGCGCCGCAGGAATAAAGTGTGAGAGAAACCGAAGTGTGCGACGATCCAGTGTGAAGTTCGATCGAGGATCCCGGGATATTCGCGTGGATCTAGAGCGGAAGCTTTGGTGTGATTGATTCGACGAGAAGGAAACATGAAGAGCCACGCGACGGTCAACCTGTTTGCAAGTCTGACGCTGTTATGCACCCTCGCCGTGCTCCTGATGCCTGATCAGGCGTACGCCAGGCCGCCTCCTTTGCTCAGGTGAGAAGCCCCTATGGAAAATTGTTGCGAACTCCCTGCAGAACGTTAGATTGGACGTTAGAAAGATTTTAATGACACATGGATCTTCTGCTTGTCTTTGAGGGTGGGTTTAGGGGTTGCCTAGTTGTGCAAATTCTTTCTTGAGGATCCTAGGATGGTATGCTGGCTATAATACATAAATGTGTGTACATTGGGGGTGATATAAATGTTTTTTAAATATTCTGCTCGAGTTTCTAAAGTCCGTTTACGAAGACCGAAATTTTTGTGAAAAAACTACCCTTGGGAACTTCTTTAGAACATGGTCTTACGGGACAGATATTTTGAAATACGCGTGCAACTGAAATACCGTAGAGAAAAGTGATCGTAATACATTTATTATTTCAATGTTGCGTGTTTATGTGTGTTTTATGGGGTTTCTCTGGGTGATAAATCAGTAACTAACACGTTAATGATCAGATTTTTCGTCATCATTGGAGAGAGTTTCCAGAGAATAGCGAGAAGTGTTCGTAATCGATGGGTTTTATGATAGAGAAGATTATTGAGACAAATAAGGGGCTTTGTAACGTAAAGATTAGAATGTAATAGTGTGGGTCTGAAGAGACCCGGTCGATGGCCGATAATTGGTACTCCGGAGGAATTTGTAGCTCGAGCTTGTATCAGTAGCCAGAGTTTTTATGTTTAATGAGAATTGTATGATCAGATTTGTAGTCGAAGACGGAATATCAGTTTGCAAATAAGAATACCACTTTTATTTGCAATTGCTGAAAGTAATAGGGGGACTTTATCCGCTTATATTTGAGACTAGTGAGACGATATTTGTGTGTTTCTAATTAAAAAAATGAGTGAAACAAGATGAAGGACTTACAGGTGTAAAAGTATTGCAAGAAGACTTGAATACATATAAATTATTAAATGATGCAAATATGTTAATAATGGAGAAAAGTCTTTTAAAAATTTTCTAAACTTCAAGATAACTCTGAAATTAGAAAGTTTACATTAGATCTAGAAAAAATTGCATTTCAAAACTCTGCATTCGATTTCAAGAAAATTTACATCTTTTTAGAACTAAGAAGTTAATAAAATATAAATAAGTTTGAGAGAACTGCTTTTGTGAATATATCAGGCATATTAACTTGTCTAATCAACGTAATAATGGAGAAATGAACTCGCGGGAATTCAGTCTCGTCTGTGATTCATTTGCAGTTTTAAGGTCCAACAGGTGAAAGATCTCCGAGTCTCCTAGTTCAGATATCGATAACCCTGAGAGGAACTCTCGGGCACGGCAATGTCTCTCAACTTGTTGCGTTTCTATATGAATTGTTCGACTATTAACGAAATAATTTCAAACTGTATGAATTTAAATGAGGTTCAATTACAGGTTGAATATGCATCGAACTTGCGAGCGTTTTAAAACACAATTAATATGCTATCGGCCAGTAAAATTTGATCGTTCAAATTATTCATAAATTGTTCTATATTTGACGATCTCTGTTTATCATATTTATTATATTTCGAATTTATTCTTATGCATTCTTATATTAAAGCTGAACATAACACAGACTTGAGATTCGAACTTATTAATTCGTTCCAAATCTTTTTTTACCCTTGCCGTACTTTGACGAGCCAGACTCGTGACAAATATGAATGGTACGCGTTTCATTTTAGATGATTCGTTTGTGATAAACATTTAAGCATTAAAATAAATGTCTTCTACGACATTCTTCTGAATAAATACGTTCTAATCACTGTAACTGTGAAAGAAAAGGTGTGGCAAGGAGTTAAATGATGACTATTGAGACTGTAAAGATGCATTTGGTGTTGGTAACCCATAAATTTATTTCTTCGGGCTCATGTTATAAGAAACTTTGCTGAACACAAATTATGAAATAATCGCCTTTAGTACTTTGAAATTGAATATCAGAAGAACAGTGAATTACTCTTTCAGGAATTGTGAAATTTGCTAGTGAAACACTTTTGGCTCGTAGTGAATACACAATACCATATGATTTCTCTTGGGGATCACAGTCACGTATGCATGACTGCAACGAGTTTTATTTTGTTTCGGAAAAAGCGGAAAATCAATTAAAACCGTACACAAGTATATTACACTGACGAAGACGGGAAGAATTTTATTTGAAAAGATGTATTAATTGGAATGAAGAATCTGGTCAGAAAAAGGAGACGATACAATGCAGCGAAAGAGTGTGACCCCTCTCGATCGAAACTAGAGGAAAATCCCACCGAAACGTCATGTTTCAAGTCCCAATCGTGATCGCTATCTTACCGATACTGTATCGATGTATTTTCGACGCGTCGTGTCGCGTCGCGACGACCATTCGTCATATCGCGTCCACGTTTCTTTCCGAGTCACGTCGATGACGATGACGAACGTGCATCAAGTAGTTCACCGAAGGAACAAGCAGAAAATAGACCGGGAAACAAGTAGAGGCGGCAGGATTCCGACCAGATAACAGGCACAACTTTTATCTGCGCTATCTGTCAGAACTTTGGAACCATTTCGAGCTTAGGTAAAGGAAAAATACCCTTGTCGATCGTACGTGCGTAAATGGCTATCGAGAGACTTACATTTTGAGAGACTGAAATTGGAAATCCCAAAGCAGAGTTCGGCAAAATTTTAATCTACGATTGCCGAATAAATTTCTACTCGAATTACTCGAATCGTTAATCATAATTCATAATGAATGTCTCAGTTTAATCGTTAATTGCGGTTAACGATTGCATTCATTTCTATTGTAATCGTCAATCGGATAATTGACCAATTGATTAACTGCTGAAACTTCGAAATGAAATACGGAATCAAAACTGTATGAATACTGAAAAAAAATGTATTGTCATTTGGTCTATAATACAAAGTATGATTTTTCGATGATTTCTTCTTATAATCAACGATGAATTAACTGCATCAATCGATACAAACAATCGCCGATTTTTTAATGATTACTCTTTTAATCGTACGCATTAATCAATCAATCTTGATTAAAATTTTCATCGTCTAATGCTCAACTCTGTCCCAAAACTTGACTCTTCGTCTACTAGAAACCACTCAATGGAATCTGCCCTGACTTAAAAAACAAGCTCGAGAAAATTGTTTTCGTGCGATTTAAAAGGAACGGAAAATTTATATTTAGTAATATATCTGCAATTACTAAACTGCGGATGGTTCTACAATTTGAAATTTTTGTAGACGAATTACAAGAAACTCGATTCAAATACAATATTACTTTCTGTGGCAGTAGAGTAGCCCTTTTAGATCTAAATAATTTAGGACCGTACTCTGTCGTATTTTATATCCTAGTGACTTTTGAACATTTTTAAAAACCACGATTTCACAACGATCCGCAGTGTACAAATTACTTTTTTAAAATATCTATTTAACGTCGCTTTCAACTCTTTGCTAAGGTTATTAATAAGTACTTTAACGCTTAAATATTGAATACGTAAAAAATTGCCATTCTCTTCCATCATTGGTGTTGGCGGACATTTTTTTTACATTTATTTAACGTCGCTTTCAATTCTTTGTTGAGGTTATTAATAATTATTTTAACGCTTAAATATTGAATAAAAAAAACAAATTGCCATCCTCTTCTATCACTGGTTTTGACGGACATTTAGCTAGAAAGGTATCCTATGAAAAGTGATAACGTTAGAGGCAGTGATAACAAAAGCTTTGGCACACATGCGGGAGATCAGCGTATCGGTCGAGGATGCGAAATTAACGGCGATCGACAAACACGGTATTATCCTGTGCAGCCTGCATGATCACGGTATCACTCCCACTACCCCGATATACTATTTTTCACTATCGTTATGAAATTCTAAATTCCACTGGTCGAAGCTTTTATCACGACGTTTATTGCGCCCGTAGCCACTGGAGTTCCCATTAGGAGGGCAGATGTTATATTGATAGCAATTTTTCTTTCCTCTGACATTAGATTTTCTATTTTAGAATATATCGATTTCTATTTCCCTGTCTGCTCCTCATTCAAAATTTAAAAACTTTATAAAACGTCGTCCAATATTCATTTAAACTATTTCAAATATAAAACAAAAGTAAATGAAACACGGCAATTAGAAATCTGATGGTCGAATAAATATGATAAAATGAGAAATGAATAATAAAATGTTTTTGCTGGATAAAAAATATTAAATATTTCTATCTCCCAGTCTGCTTCTCATTTCAAATTTATAAAACCTTGTTCAACATTCATTTAAAGTATTTCAATTATAAAGCAAAAGTAAATGAAAAACAGCAATTAGAAAGATGGTCGAATAAACGTTTTTGCTGGATAAAAAATATTAAACCGATTAATTCATTTTACAAAATCGATGATTAGACGACTCGTGTAAATATGCAAACATCGATTTCTATGTAATATTTTTTCTAAAACGAAAGCAACGTATTTGTTTACATGAATTGTCATTAGATCATCCTCGAGATTTGATTTTGCAGAAATGTGGCTAATTGCAATTGATGAAAAAAAGATAACATTCTAAAGATATAATGCGTTGCATTGTTTACATATTTCTGTTCATTTGTTTACTTTAACAAAAAATTAAAACTTATGCAGGAATAATTTGAGTGGGAAAGGCAGTGAGAAAATAAATGTTTCTGATAATAAATAGAAAACTATAATACTCGTAGATGGTGAAATAGATGGTGACGTAGGTGGTCATGCAATGAAACTCGAATTGTTTATGTGGTTTGCGGTTTCGAATTCTCGAGGGGCTTGTAAACTTAAAAGTGGTGAAAGTTTTGATGTTAGGTGGACAAAAATAATTTTTCTCAATTAGTGAGAAACATAATTCTCTTATATTTTAGAACTATAATTCTAACAATTATATCTCATTATTTCCGTTTTTTATCGACTATTTTTTAACGACTAGTTGAACGTTTCGAAACTGCGGTATGTGTTAATGACCAATTTCACTAATATTTGAAAAATAAGTACATATGTAACTGATTTATATGTTCTCCTTTTAGTTTAAAACTAAAAGCGGGAAGTAAATGAAATTAATAATAACCACAAGCGTCCTCTTTATGAATGAGAATAAATAAAGTAATGTGATACTTTGACTCAACCTGCAATTTTTTCGTATATTTTATCTATATGAATTACTTAAGAATGTCGAAGAAAGATTGATTAACTGCTACAACCCGCTACTCAGTGACAAGTTATTATATTTAAACGGTGACTGTGATGAGACCTCTGGTTGTGTAATATGTGATTATTATTTAAAAAAAAAAAGTAATCATATTAAAGTCATTTGCTTATATTCACAGACTTTACCTTCTGTAAGTCAAAAATATAGAAATATAAGAAAAGCATACGTTTGTTAGAATTTTTATCTTCAATTCCAGCATAACAAAAAAAGGATAAATATCATAATTGTAATAATCAAGCATAAAGAGGATATAAATTACTTAAAAATAATTTTGTCCACCTAAAATCAAAACATTTACCACTGTGTGATATCGTGATATCAACCTGTCTATTCAGCAAGTTTTCCTTGGATCGCGCCACGCCGGTCATTCTCACAAAAATGATTTGCAGTAATCGGTAGGTGGTCGTGATTTCGCGTGCCTATCGTGAAAGTTTACTGACTGATGTAATTACTTACACACCGCCTCGCTGCAAGTCATCGTTACACGTTTGAACGACGACACGTAGAGAAACCATGCTAGGCCCACATTATTTTCGACATGTTGCATGAATTCGTCCGGCGATTTCACTTTATATCATTTCGTTCCGGCTGAAAATCTCAAATTACAGACTTAATTGATAGTAAACCAATGCCGGTGAAATGAACCAGTCCCAGATTATTTATTATAGAACTGTTGAAATTAGAAAGAATCTTACGCAGGAAATGATTGAATACATTTTTTAAATCGAACACATACCACAATAAAAATAACGAAAATTCTAAATAACCTCAATCTTGTCAATCTTATAAAGCCACTCACGCTAGTCGTTCTTTATGCTTGATAGGTTTAGCATTAAAATCTAATAATAAAATCTAATTTTTAATTATTCGAGGAATATGTAAATGTTCTTAATAATTCTAAAAATATGAGGATATTTTTAACAATACAGGAAGTATATAGGAATATTTCAAATAATTCAACAAACGGTTTTAAGAAATTTGAATCATTTTAGATCTTCATTAAAAAAAATGTACGAATTTTAACTTCACTGTTGCGAATCAAAATTAACAATTAAAGATAACAGTAGAGACTGTTTAAGAATTCGTTATAAATAGAATTTGCAGAGATCGAAAACTGTGGAAAAATTGGACGTTCCAAATGAATCGTGCACGCGTATATTTTCAATTAGATCTATGTGGAAAAATTTTCCGATGAACGGTAGCTCCGTAAAACTCGCTGGTATCCCATAATTTATTCTCGATTAGGCCTGGGATTACTCACGCTTGTACGAAATGTCTCGTATCTACGGTTTTCAGAGAATTCAGCTAATTATAAGCACTGGCCCTCTAAATATAAGCGTAAGAGAAAGATAAGAAGCTCTGGCGCGTTTCGATTCTTACGAGTGAAAAGTCTATCCTAAATTTCTACACACCCGTCGGATTCAGGCGAAGCAACAAGGAATGGGTGACTCGATTCTCTGAAAGACTCAATTAGAAATTAATTCGACTGCATAATGCACATCCGAAAATTCGGGAAAAGGATTATACAGGGTGTCCCAAAATTCGTGTACTTCCCGGAAATGGGAGGTTCCTTGGATCATTTGAAGCGACATTTTCCTTTACAAAAATGACGCCAGCGGCTTTGTTTAGGAGTTATTAACAAAAAACACAGACCAATCAGAACGTGGCTAGAGCTAACGGAGTCTGACTCAGCGACAGGTCCCGCTTAGCGTGGCGGTGCCATTAGCCGAGCCAGAATCAATCCGCTGTAGCCGCGCTCTGATTGGTCCGTGTTTTTTGTTAATAACTCCTAAACAAAGCCGCAGGCGTCATTTTTGTAAAGGAAAATGTCGCTTCAAATGACCCAAGGAACCTCCTATTTCCGGGAAGTGCACGAATTTTGGGACACCCTGTATTATCTTAGCCAATAGGCGACGCTTTCGACTCGCATCAAAATGTTTCTATGAACTGTTTTTAGAAAATGTACTCGTATTGTAAGTCCCAAATGGTAACGGAAGTTTGTTTGTAAATCAGATTGAATTTTGCAATGCTAAATAAGGCTGTTTCGTTAATTTGCAGCAGGCAGAGGAGAGTTTCGGATCAGAGACTGGCCGAGATTGAAACGCTGTTGGGGTTGGAGAACGTCCGTGGAAAAGTGGTCACGGTCCCTGTTGCATTCGGCGTGCTGGATCCAGATAAAATGTGAGTAACCAGTTACGTAATTTTATAAAGGTCAGCCGTTATCAGTCGCCGGTTTATTGTTATCAGTACGGAATGGCCCCCAAAACCGTTCTACCGCTGCAAAATTAACAGATTACGCTGCTATCGCATTCACCGATCTGACTCGGCCGTGACGAAGTAATAATAACGTCATCTAATCGTTATCGAAATCACCAAAGAATTTGAAATATTTCATATTTTTTATCTCGTGCCTTCGTGCTTGTTCTCGGTCCAATTACCGTCGCGACCTCTTCTCGAATCGAACATTGTCAATTTCTCTATCTGCCTAACGTTGAATAAACGAATAAATCGTTTGCACGACAATTCTTGGGATTTTTCATGTACTTTCAACTATTACTGTGTGGTATTATAAATTTGTGTTAACTGTTAATCGACTTCCTGTATGTTTCTATATTATCTTGTGTCAAATTCCAAGTTATTTTCTGCATTCTCTCGTGCTGTAGACTGATGTGCTCAAAGATTAGGTATTTTTAAGTAGCGATTAGGTTTCAGGTTGTTTTTTAAACTGCTGTTACTATGCTCGCTCTTAATCTCTTCAAGTACGAATTTTTTTAGACTTGAACAGATATGATTTCAGTTTCTGGTCAATTACACTTTAAGTAGATTAAGCAGATTTGTATTATACAAAATCAGGAATAGATTACACGATAATTAATACGACACACGCGATCGTATTAGAAATATTTCGTGAAATGAAATCCTGAAATGTTAAAAGTATGCATAGAAATTCTTGAGGAGTTTTCACTTGCACGAAAGATGTCATTGTTGTTAATACTTGTATGTATAATTAATACTAGTATATATAATTATAATAGTTTACAATTATTCGCTTCCACAATAATCGTGTAGTGAGAAACGAGAAAATTACAAAAATTCAGTAAAATTTTTATATTATTAAATGAAATCACTGAAAACTGAAATCATGTTGATTCAACATTAATGGAGAAAGAATAAATTATTTCTCGTTTGACGCTGGCAAACAAATGCGGTTGCGCTAACACGAAAGAAACTCTAAAAACTACACTAAATTGCACAAAATCAGCTACGATAGTTTAACGATCCTTTCGATCGATATGAATTTGTAATCGACATTATAAACTTATCGCAAGATATTGATGGCTTATCGCACGCGCGAAAACACTTGTTGACCGTGAGAATTCGTCGAGTTCCGTACGTGTATAGTGCAAATATGCTTGTATCTCTCTAAATTAGCAGATGATAACGTTTTTACGAACAAACTATCGATTGACATTCATTGCGATCGACTTCTGAATGAAACTGTACTCTTTATTGCATGCAAATTGCATTAACACTGAACCTATCACGGTCAAATGACAGGTTTTATATTTTCCAATTGTCAAGAATATAGAAATTCATTTCAAAACTAATGAAATACATGAAGATTATAGAAATCCATTTTAAAACTAATGAATTCATTTTGGAGCTATTGAAATACATTTCCTTGTCCAAGCATCTATATTATACTGAAAATAACAGACAATCTGTGAATTTTAGTGTTGCTTTTTTTCTATGGCAATATTTACCAGATACTTTTAAAGCTTGGTAGGTTTAGTGTTAAGCAAAAAGCATTATGCATGCTTTATTTTGCAAATGAAAAAATCACTTCCTTAACATGTTCCTTAAGAATTTCAAAAGTAATACCTAAGTTACAAGTAACAATATTGTACTTGTTGACCAAACCATCTCGTTTAAAGTATTGATAAGTAAATAAAATTGTAATAATGGATTTTTCTCCTGACAAACACTACAAAACTTTAGGAAGGCCTTAGTCAAGGGTCAAATATGTGCTGAATATTTTCATAAATGTACAAAATCCGCAGTCTGTTTATTACAGAAGGCCCCTTAAACGTGATAATGATCGAAATCGTTCATTACCTAGAACTTTCATTCTGTGTTCATGTTGCATTACTATCTACGTTGTAACCTTCAACAAGGATCAGTCTAATATTTACCAGCATATAATATCACATTTTTCATCAACTTTATTTTTACTTCTTATAACAAGTGAGAAAAATAATTTATTTTCCAGTTTAAAACATTTTTTAAATTATGGTATTACGGTATTACTTTAAATTTACATTTCGTTACAGACGCAAAAATCTCTTGAGAATGATCCTCATCAGGATCTAAACGTTGAGATCTTAGTTGCAAAAGTTGTTATAAATTAAATTTTTTATTATTGATCGAACCTATGCGCCGAAATCATCCTACATATATTATTAATTTTTCGATCGCAAAACCACCTATATATATTACCTAGAACATCGTGATCTCTCAGATACATACAGTGGGTCTACAAAGTGTTCGTACACCTTTTAAAATAGAATAAATTTTTTATAATCAATCAGAAGCATTGGTTCACAAAGTGATGTGCAAACAGATTTTCCAAAACATGCAAAAATAAAAAAAAAATGTTTTAAAACCTTTTTATCTAGGCCTCTAATGAAAATTTATAATATACTTTTAAAAATTACGATTTACAAAGTTACATGCAAAAATAAAAAAAGGCATGTTTTAAAACTTTTTTATTTGGACTCTTAAAGAAAATTTAGAATATACGTTTCGTAGATCTATGTTAGTTATATACATACTGAAAATTTCATCGAAATCGATTGACGTAGAAAAAAAACGACACGCGTCGAAAAATGTACGATTCTGTGAATTTTAAGCAGAAACAGATCGAAAGTTGTGTGAGACTACGATTTTTACAATTTTTAACTACTTGTAGCTCGTGTGCATGTTAATGGATTTCGATGAAATTTATCAGCACGTGTGTAACGACTATAGATTTACAAAACATATATTTTAAATTTTCTTCAAGGGTCCAAATAAAAAAGTTTTAAGAAATGTCTTTTTTATTTTTCCATGTAACCTTGTAAATTGTAATTTTCAAAAAATCTTTTTTACGTATTATTTCGTAAACCAATGCTTCTAATTAATAATCAAAAAATCAAATCGTTTGGTGCAATTATACAAAATTTATTCTATCGTAAAAAGTGTACGAACATTTTTTACACCCACTGTACGTCGTTGTCGCAGTGAGTGATCGATGCCCGAGTTCGCGTGGCTCGCGTGGAATGAAGTTTCACACGGAAATCGGCGATAGACGGGGGAAATTAAAAAAAGCTTGCGTGCCTTCTGAAATAAAACGGTGGGCTGATGTATGTGATCGGAATCGCGTAGGCCACAAGATTCCTGAACCCAGAATCAGAACGTTGCACTATCGGAATATCATTCATCTTTCGCTTCTCATTTCTCCTTATTCTCTTTTTAAAAATACCGCTTTATTTTCGTCACTGCGTTCCGCGATCATGTAACGTGGATCCTCTCTCGCTTTCTTTTTGGACGAGGAATTCACGGTTTCGTTCCTTTCCAAGTAGGCGATCAATGTTTCTTCGATAAATCACGTGATCTGAGATAAATTGAAAAATTACTGTTCCCTTTCTTTTTGTTCTCCATTTTTCAAATTATTGTACTCGTTGCATACCCTTAGACGATTCAAGAGGATCAAAGTATATTTGTACATAATAAGTTTTTTTTGAATCTCGATCGTAATGTTCTTAATAATAAATGTTGAATGTCCTCGGCGCTACGGTTTCGATCAATAACTACTTAATCAAAAAACAATTTTGCAGATTATCCAATAATCATCATCGACGTTTCGATTCTAATTCGAATCCTTCTCAAGATGTGTATATTGTATTGCGTCTGTAAAAAAGTGTATGTATTGTACAATTTTCAAAATATTGTTGAGCTATATAGATGTAATAGTAAAGATTGTTCGTGAATATTAATTATAAAAGCCAGCTTACTTGTTTTTGATGTGATTCTATAATCGAGTATGGACATTGTGAATTCGAACGTGTGTCCTCGATGATGGTTGTCAGGACACTGAGTGTATTTAGAAATGATCTAGGTTATGCCAATCAATAATGGCGGTAAATTTGAAAGTACACAATATCTTTTTACCTATTTGTGTGAATATACCTTGAGGGTAAATTCAGTAATTCACATTCAATACTTATTGGAAGAATTTATGTAATTAATAATGTGTAATATAGAATGTTGAGTATTTTGAGAAATATTACAGGTTATTTATTGTTTAGAAAGCAATTCAATCATAACATTACCGGTTCAATAACGTTGCATAATATTCTTGTATCTTAGGAGTTTCATACCTAAGGTTTATGCTTTGTTGTTTAATCATATGAATTGTTTTCATTAATCATTAGTTAAGTATTTTTGAATAATAAAAATTTAAACAATACCTAATCTTATAGTTATCGAAAAGGTATTTATTTCTCTAATACAATATATTATTTCGTTGGATTTGTGAGACCCCACCTTACCAATTACGATACATTTCCCACCTTACCAACACCGGGTTAAGAAAGTTGAATAAAATAGAATTTTATTTTCCACGGTAGTAGCCTTTCTAGATCTGAAATCAATTAAAATCGTACTAAATTCTGTCATATTTTATATCCTAACATTTTTGGAACATTTTCGAACGCCATAATTGTTTTCACTGCGCAAACGATACCGAAGTTACTTATTAACGAACCAATATTTGTAAAGGATAGCATGGCCGGCAATACTCGCTGTATCATCCTCCCCCAAGCGTACTTCACTGAAACTGGGGAGAAAAATAAACCCAAAGAAGATCCGTCGGAAATGTAACGCACGTCCGGGACGTAGCAGCCGGGACATTAAAATTCAACTTGTTGCTTCGGCCCTGTACATTCTCCTGTTGGTTGCATGACAAGCCTGATCCACAGCCGGGGGTTGAAGCGAAAGAGTGGGAGTAAACGAGAGAGGGTGCTCGGTCACGTATCGCGTCACGAAATGGAAAAGAACAGCCTACTAACCAGAAGATATCCGGAACTCATCCTCTGTTGAACCTCGGTTAATCTCCTGTCGAGTCCCTCCGTTCTAATATGATATTCATTCGCTTGTATACGACGAGCATAGTTTACTAGTTTGCTGCGGATTAACTTTCTGCTATAATAACAAATCCAACCCTTTTCCACTTGATATCAATAATTTGATAGACTCCCACTTTCTAGAAACCAAGAAACTTCTTCTTTTTTGAATCCCTTCGCATATTGGAATCACACATAATGAACAGGTTGACGTGCTAGCTAAAGAAGCGTCTTTGTTGGCTATTTCTCCTAATATCCTGGTTTCCTACTCTGATTTTTCCCAATAGTTTTAGGAAACAAGCTAGAAAGCTAACAAAAAATTATATCCTTGAAGAAGCAGTGTTCAAGGGCATAAAATTTTTCAGATCCTTTTATCACTCTAACCTAAACCTTGGTTTGCTCATCTCAGGCTACCTAGAGAATTCATTTACTAGGTTAATAAACTTCGATCTGGACACTATCAACTGAGGATCTCCCTTTTTTAAGATTAAACTTGCTGCTGAGACAAATTGTCCATGTGGTTGTCTGGTACAAGATCCTAATCATGTGTTTTGCCAATGTCTGATCTATGATAATAATAGAGATGCTTTGATTCGCAAACTTTGCAACAAGGGTTATTTTCCACCCTATACAATAGATTCCTTTTTGTGCGGACCCTCTCTTTGTCCCCTATTTTATGTACATACATTTCTGAAATCTCACTGTTTATATCTTTAGTGATGGTGTTGTATTTGACAATGTTTATTGTGTTGAATCTGTCCTAGTTTATAAGTCATTTCTGTAATGTTAGCTAATAATCCTGCTAATAATCCCATGTAGGGTTTTATAGCTTAACATGTTCCCTGCCAGACCGTTTTTTGAAGACTCACCTTTCAAGCCGCGTGGGGCGTATGCGCCCCACGCTTTACATTTGTATTATTTTGTTTCTGGCGTATGCCTTACAATAATTAAAATAGTGCAAAAATCATAATTATCAAGGAAAGGTTGTATAGTTTAACATGCATATCACAACAAACCAATAAATTTATTTTTCTAGGAATTAGTTTAACAAATAACTGACTGAATATTCCAAGCGAGTGGATAATACCAAACGGCTTGAACGGAAAGTTCAGCGTGGGTATGCGCCCCACGCGGCAGGGAACGTGTTAATAAAGAAAAGAACTTTCTGCTATCTAATTGCTTGTACAGGGTGTATAAAAAGTACTCATCATTCGTCTTAGAGGTGAATCCGCACCTCTGGATCGCTGGACATTTGTAAGAGAAACTTGTCGCAAACTTGTTTATAAGATTCTTAAATAGATAATTTAAAAGACAGGATTTAAAACGTATTTGAAGTGGTTAGAAATAAAGTGGAAAAAAAATAATATATAAAAGAACTTTTTGAAAACCACACTTAGAAAATCAGTTTTTTAGACATTAGTGACTATAAATAAATCCTCTCACTTCTTAACTAGAACATTCGGGCTTCCCGAAAATGTTCGGGATTTCTTACTAAAGAAACGTTCAGTATCGGAAATCCCGAAGAGATTCTCGGGAAACCCGAACATTTCCGGAATCTTCCCATCCCGTCCCAAGCATCGAGTTTCGGATATTCTCGGGATCTCGCACACCTCTATTGTACAGACATTATTCACAAGTCAAATTACACTGTTTTTTATTAGAATTACTTTTAAATACACACAGAATTTTATCTAACATTTATTTAAGAGGTGTTGCTGTACAATATTATAAGAAGAATAAAGTATAATTAAAATTTTGTTTATTACAAGTTATCGATCCTGGTAACGATAAAATTTGGGAATTTCGTTTTGGGAAGTAAATTATCGTCGATTGTAATTTGATTTTATTAGCTTTTAGATTACACGATGAAAGTTTTGAATGACAGGATAATTAAAAACTAGTTTCGTGAAATATGGTGCATAACTGCAAGAATCTTGTCATTACTTTCGGTCAAAAATTAAGATAAAGATGATACACTGCGGGGAGAAATTAAGAATCGCCTCATCTGTCGAATAGTTATCGAAAATAAGGAAATTCCGTGCTTGTTTGGTCAATGGCCTCCGTTTACTTACGTATAAGAGTTTAACGTGATTTTTAAATCAATAAAACAAAGAGGATTTCAATACACAGTAACAGAACTCGCCAATGTACAGGGTGACATGAAATCTTGGAAAACAAACGTTGTATAAATATGTACAGACAATGTAATTGAACAGTCAGATAGAAAAATAATTCCTAAATTTTAAAGATTTAAAAAATTACAAAGACAGATAATTGTCAAGATAAGATAAGATATAGAAAAACTTGGATTATCCATGCTAATTATTAGTGGAACATGATTGTTCGGATAATAGAACAATTACATAGTTTCAGTCCTTATTGAGGTGTGCAGTAAATCGGGTAGCGTATGAGTTGGTTCGAACTAACTCTTTGTGGAAAGTACTCGGACGGTAAAGAATACGAACATCAGTCTGCTGTAGTAAAAATCTTTTTTTTTGTAAATGTTCAAACGAGCTTAACTTTCAATTGTTATAAACTAATAGAGACTTTTTAGCAAAATCCAACAGTCCTACGAGTCATCAATCTTTTATTATAAAATATATTGAATGAATAACAATCGTGAGACAAATAGTACAGTAATTGGTACATTCACCAACAGTCATATGTGATACTTTGTTATGAAAACTTACAACGTTGCTTCGAAATATAAATAAGAAGCAATGATGAAAATAAGAAGAAAAATGATTTTCTATACTAGAAATTCTTAATATTTGCCGTTTAAATCAATAGTACCAATAACTATTGCAATGCCAGCAATAGCATAGTATACCCTATCCGAGATTCGGCAGGTGTAGAGTAGGAAGATCGTGAACTTTTGTGGCCGACTGTGCATCAAAATTCGGGCATATCTGGGTTATCCGAGGAAAATTTCTTTCCAAGTATGCGAATGCACTCGGTGGCGGCGGATGGAGAAATAAGTATTCGCGTGTGTACGCAACGACGCAGACTGAATAATACAATGGCGACTAGGTGGCGCTTGAGAGAAGAAAGATGGGAAGAGTCACGACTCGGTATAGGGAATGCCGTGTGGTAATGGATCCTCTAACCGGGTTAGCTTCTCTCCGCGGGCATGCCATTCGAATAAATTCGCATTCAGACGTAACTCTTCGCCGGTGAAAATTTGTTTAAAGTCAAGCGCGCGAGTCTTGTTCGGCCGATGTTACCGCCATCATAACTGCACCCCTATAACTCTACGGGGTTATCATTGGTTGGCTTTATCATTGGTTTATCATGAGTTATCATTGTGTAGGAATATTTTATAGGAACTTCTACGTCTTGGGTGTGGCATACCGGGTTAAATAATTCGACTCTGGTACTTCGAATTTCTCTTTATTAATACTTGACGGCTCGCACTCAACTCTCGCAACCTCTCTCAATCTCAACTCTCACACTTCTGACCTCTCAGCCCTTGCGTTCGTTTCTTTTATACATTTGCATTTTTCTCTCTCGCACTCTCATTTTCTGTCTCTATCAGTCTTGCATCCATTCGGAAAAGTCAGTCACTCACGTACGTTCTGCGTTTGGCACCCTAAGCCACTTGACGCTTGTCGCTAGGACCCAAATACTCTTCTTTCACACCTCCGTCTAATCGGCCCAAACAAACTTTCTTCCATACTGGACCCTTTTTTCTTTTTTTTTTGGTTTAAGAGTGGTGGGGGAATGCTTTTACGCACACCCTCTCCTTCGATAGTGGTTGGAGACGGTAGTGTGGGACGCGGCTTCCCCCTCAGATAGAATTTGGGGGATTATCATTGCCTATAACATATTCTATCGCCTATGCCCACTAAACCCCTACCGCCCAGGGCCCTCTCCGGTCCCTTTTTGGCACACTTATTATGTCAACCCCCGCCCTCAGTGGCCCGCTATCCTCATTCAGCTGAGGAGGGGGTTGACTCATTACCACTCCTGTTCATACTGGACCCAAACATATCGCCGCACGATGTCGCGTCCACAGTCACTCTAAACATTCACGCCAGTCACACTAAACATTCACATCTCTGAAGACTGACAAGAGTTACTCTCAATAATGTCTGAGCAACAAAAGACATACGATTTCATCGCCAGCACTCAACGTTGGAGGTGATACCCTCTGGAGCGAACGGCAAGAACAGTGCCGGATTAAGCCAGCGCGGGGCCCGTAACAAATGTTACCAGGGGGCCCTAGTTCTTGCACGATAATATAATAAAAAACAATGAATAACCATTTTTTTTAGTCAAAATATCTGGGAACGGTATCGACGAAATTTTAGGTCAATTTTCTGCTGCAAGCGCGGGACCTGTAGCATTTGCTACTCCTGCTACGGGGCTTAATCCGGCATTGGGCCGGAATTATGTTTACCACCTAATAAGAAGTTCATGACCATTTTTTAATATTTCTCAGAGTCCATACGGCGCGCGTGGCGTGCGACGCGACGGGTTAATTCGCTGATATTCCTCTCGATTTGTAATTTCGCCTCGTTCACCCCACATTCGCTCGCGGCGTCGCGAGAGAACGAGGTTACACTCCGTGCACGATTAACTTCCCTTCTACAGGGAAGAGTCATGCTTTCACAGGCACACCTCCGGTGCACCATTCTCAGCTGCAGGAAACGATCTCTTTTGGCGAACAACGTCCGAACAAAAACAAGCAGAAAGCTGAAGCAGTGACATACCCAGGATTTAATCTTGGAGGGGGACGAGTTGAACAAAATGACCTTTTTTCAAAAACGGAGTCGGGGAAATTTGTGTCGGTGATTTCCATGGGACCCAGACCACATAAACTAGACTCACGCCCACCTTATATATATTACCAAAACCGAAGCAATCTTCTGCGACACCTGCTACGTTAAAAACTCTATCAAACATATCTTGGTAACAAGAACGCATCGCAACGTGCGAGAACCGCTAAATGTATTACAAGCGGAGGACTCCGGCAAAAAGATATTAAAGTTCCTGAAAGCTATCGGGTTATACCATTTAACAAATGCCAAACCGTAGACATACCCACAGGGGTCACTAATAACCAA
>CM052340.1:910874-940832 GCA_028455595.1 Lasioglossum vierecki | reverse complement strand
AGAAAGATTCAAGTAATCTCCAACATCGTCGACGTATTACTGTTAATCTATTAGAATTATTGTAAAAAGACAAAAATCTCCCTTGCAACAGATACAGGAAATATTTCACTCGCACAAAGATTCATAGAAATTAAATTTTATTCACGGCGAATATAATTAAACGAAACGAATCGCTTATGTCACGATCTGACGTTAATGTGACAGATAATTCCTACCTCAACGATGCGCAAGAATTATAATCTGCGAAAGAAACAGCAATTCTACAGATAGATTGACACAAGCGAAACGGTTTATGACATCATGGTATCCTTCGGATCATGAATGAAGCCAGATAATTGCGTAAAATCTATCGCGAATGGAGTCACGAGGTAATCCCCGTCACGAAGATCCTGATTGATTCGCGTAACGCCGAGTTTTTCGCGATAAACGTGACTCGTACGACTAGCTAATTGCATGGATCATTAACTGGGAATCAACGGCACGCGCCGCGTCGTGCCGCGTTCGCGAACTCTGATCGCTGAAGGCGTGACCTTCTTGCAACATGCAATATTTTGCAAGCGCAATTCATTTGCAACTATTCACCGCGAATTTTCACCAGCGGCGATTCGACGCCGCACTATGGACTAAATCGACGAATTCTGTGTCAAAATTAAATAACTTTCGATAGAAATCAGATAGAGCGACGAAATTTTTTTAAATGAAAGCTGAAATTTTGCAGAATATGAAATAATTATGGAGATTGTGATACGAATGTTTTTTAATCTTGAAAAAATTCGTTATACTTGCACAATCTCAAAAAATTGTGGTTTTCCAATATCACGCGCGGAAAATTATTTTTTAACATGCTATACATCATTTCCCGTAGATTTTTTCACGCTGATTTCAAATCTGGCTTCAAAATTTTTCTACGACCTCAGGATTTTTCAAAAAATCAATTATTGTTTAACAGTTACACTTTCATTTTTTCAAAGTTAAAAAACATTTGTCCCATAATCTCCCCATTTTTTCAGCTTTAATTTTTAAAAACATTTCATCGCTCTGTCTCATTTCTTATGAAAATTCTTTGATTTTGACATAGATTTGATGAACCGATGGGTTTAGCCTATAGTGCGCCGTATCGGAGTTTGCAGTCGAAAACAATCATTTCCGGCTCAGGGTGTGTCTGAACAAATATACCTTGGAATTTTCTATTTTCGCGAAAGAAACGTACATATGAAAATGAATACAAAAGATGTATTGATATATTGATGCTCTCTGCGCACTTTTTCGATCAATTTTATGCAATTTATCAACTTGAAATTTCGACGTTTCGATCTATGTTCAGATCATCTTGAAATGAATAATTGCGTCTGTAAATTATTAAACAAAATTCTATTATATTGACTAATGACGTCAATTGATTAACCATTGAATATCTAATTATGAAATAAGTTACTCACTTGCTTCATGAAAATAATTTTAATTGCTTAGAACAGACAAAACAAGTGCTGTTATCATGTTACTGTACAAGCTACTAAGACAACGTGATACTCTTGAAACGGAACGAATCAGATTAACGATCGATTTAAGAACCAATTGATATTCGGCGGTTAATTTGAAACCGGGAAAAGCCATAAACAACATTTTTCACTGCTAGAATACCAAGTTATCATGGTAATTTTAAATTAACATTCAGATTTCTTGTGACAGAGTTGTAAAACTTTTCTGTTTATGAATGAATACCTTTAAGAGTTGGTGCACGTTGTGAAGCCGACAAGGATATTAAAATTGTTTTGAAAATTCATCATAAAACGTTACTGGTTCAGTAATGTTGCGTATTATTCATGTATCTTAGGTGTTTCGTACCTAAGATTTACGCTAGGATGTTTAATCGCACGAATTGTTTCCAATAATAACCTTTGATTTAAATTAGCTTCTTTGTCACTTAATTTTACGTTATCAAAGTCAAAACTTGGTCAAATTCCATTGAAGTGTTTTGTTGGAGGTAAAAAAATGTTTCGTTTATGTTCTCTGATACGCATTTCCAAGAGTCTCGACGTTTGTCCAATGTAAACTTGACTACATCCCTTACAAGGTATTGAATATACTGTATTAAAGCTTTTTAAAAGTGGTAACTTGTCTTTGATTGGTGGAAACCAATTTTTCAAATACTATGATATTTTGAAAATATTGTGTACTTCTACTTATGCAATAAATAGCGTGTATAATGAATGTATAATGAGACTATAATGAAGTCAATATCATATAATTTTGTTTAATAATTTACAGACACAATTATTAATTTCCTTCAAGATGATCTGAACATAGATATATATGGAAACACTAACTACACTGTCCAACAAATTTCAACTCTTTTCATGTTTCCATATAACTGTTGGGTGGTTCTTATAGAGTTTTCCACGCTGATTCCAAATATGGCCTTAATTTTTCTTCTACACGCACAGTTTTTGACGAATTCACATTTATTAGTAATACATTGTGATTGTTTAAACACGCTCAGGTAACTTAACCTGATGTAAAGAACAATATAATATCTTTTATAATAACATCACAATATTTGTTCAAAGTCGAAAAATACGTCTTTTTTTAAATCGAAATTTCTCAAAAACTGTGCATGTAGGATAAAAATTAAGACCAGATTTGGAATCGGCGTAGTGATGGGCACCATCGATAAAACTATCGACTAAATCGATAGTAGCCAACTACTATTTTCTATCGACTCAAATAATATTAAAATTTCAATTTATATTAATTTTATATGAAAATTTTAATTTAGAGTGAGTGAGAGATGAGACGCATAGACGTAGGCATAGACTATAGCCCGCAATCTAGACGTAACCACTAAAACAAAATTTCAGTCAACTAAAAACTATCGGCTAAATATTCGATAGTATGCAGTAACTAAATAGTAACTAGTCAATAGTCCAATTTAATCGATGGTGCCCATCACTAAATCGGCGTGAAAAACTCTATAAGAACCACCCAACAGTTATATGGAAACATTTTTTTTGTTGGACAGTGTTATGCGTAGCAGTTTCGTAGACATTCGTTCATTGCACGCGGAAATAGGTCAGGCAAGAAGGTTATTTATCTGGAAAAGTTATAGTTCATTAATTCTGTAAAAATGTCAATCCCGCAGCTGACTGATAGATCAATCTTCGCGTGACTAACATGTAGATCGGTAGATCGTTTATGCGGAAATGTGTAATCCAATACAATTATCGTGAAAAAATGCTGAAATAAGTGGAATGACATCGAGAAACTTCGTAAGGAGATGTATACAAATTTCTATGACTCAAGTATGAATATTGTAAGCGCATAAATGTTTCCTTTTATCAATCGTATATTTGCTTATAAGAGATGTATTGATGCTCCCGGCACATAAAGCAATTCTGCAATATATTAACTTGAAACTTCGAGGTTTCGATCTATGTACAGACCATCTTCAAGAAAATTAATAATTGCGTCTGTAAATTGTTAAATAAAATAATGTTATATTGATTATTGATATCAGTTGATTCAGCATCGAATATCTAATTATGAAATAAGTTACTCACTTTCTTTATGAAAATAATTTTAATCGCTTAGAACAGACAGAAGTTGATAAATTAGAGCAGTTAATAAACTGCATAATTGCTTCTAAGTAAAAATTGATCGAACCAGTGCGCTGAGAGCACCATCAATAGATCTTTTATCGTAAGCGGAGTTGCGAATTTTTGTGGCTGGCGAATTTCGACTGATGTGCGAATATTAAATTGCAACTGACGAAGCTTTTAATTGACGAAGATTATTAACGACGCGCTTCTTTTTTGTCTAATTTCAGAAGATGAAAGAGCCCTGGCGAGGAAACGACGACGAGTACCAGTTCATGTAATTCCGCCGCGCGACAGGTCGCGCCGGTGTGTATAGGGCGAGAACGAAGACACATAGTCGAGAGCACTAAAACGAACGACTAAAACCTAAAACGCTTGAAGAATGAAAAATGACACGATCTCTCGACCCTAAGCCGCCTGAACAGTATTACGGACCGTCCTCCGTCCGAGCTTAAACTTTTAAACGAACTCACACTAACTAGTATACTTAAGTGACTAACGACGGTGTGGAAAATTGGATCGCAATCGATGGAAGGACAGAAGAAAATCGGCGGACACCGAGACGGCTGTCCCCCGACGCGACGTCACTGTTCGAGGATGTCACATTCGGACGTGTGTTCTTTTGTTAAATCATTCGAACCACCGATTTCTTGTTCGTTTCTATTCGTTCCTCTGTATTATTCTCTCTAGTAATTTATTTAGTTTATATTTGTTTCTATTATTTATTGATCTTCCGTACGATCGCACTTAGTTAATTACTTAGGAAAAATTTCTACGGCCCGCTGAACAGCGATAACGCGTTTTTCGTTTCTGCGTTTACACGTGGATCGATGTAAACGGAACGCGTCACTGCTCAAAAATATTTAATGCTTTTTCCGTTTTTTGTCCCTTTCATTGTCTCCCGACTGTTTTTTTACCACGGTAAAACACATTACAGCGTGTGCCTTTACACGCTCAAGTCTCGCGTGATATCGGAATCGATATATTTCGGAGAAACATTTTCTTTCAACCGGAAGCAAGACAATGCTAAAGAACTGTATAAATATTGTTGAAAAGTTGACAGTTCGTGAACGATTAATAGTTTTTATATAAGAAATTGACCCATAATGCCGAAGAGAAACTACAGCAGTTATATACCTAAGAGTTCTGTCTTTCTTTTTTTATTTCTTATTCGTATTCTACTTCGATTATGGGTGTTCTTACCGATGAAATATTTTTGAGCGACACGTTCCTCGAGACTGCAAGCATATCTCGATTCACTAGATTTAGTTAGTATTTATTCGCCTAACAGTGGCTTACGAATGTTGAACGATCTAGATAGTATTTATTCGTCGTTGATGTTGGAAAGTGTTGCGATTTACTCGCTCGATCATCGCGATCTGAATTTAGAGTAGCCGTCGAACATGTTCAATCGCTGGACACGCAAATATTTTCATTCAATAACAGTCTGATTTTTATCTGATTGCTATATAAGCTTTGCTGACTAGTGATTGCAGCTTGAACGAAGAATATTACGTTTAATTCAAATGAATCAAATGTAAATTGACAAGCAGTTTTATACAACATTTTAGGTTATTTATTTGCGGCGCATTTTTAGTTCGATCATTTATAACAATGGAAAAGAAAAGAAAGGAGGTGTTTCGTCCTGGACCCACTAGAGGACTCATCAGTAAGGCTATCTAGCGGGCCTTTGCCTTAGACACGGGATGCTAGAAGGCAATTTGGAAAACGTATTTATACTGTAAGGTGACATATCAGTAACTAGCGAGAAATTGCCAATTTCTGAAAAATTTCCAAATTGCCTTCTAGCCTCCCGTGTCTAAGGCAAAGGCGCGCTAGATAGCCTTACTGATGAGTCCTCTAGTGGGTCCAGGACGAAACATCTCCTTCCTTTTCTTTTGCATTGTTCTAAATGATCGAACTAAACACGCGCCGCAAATAAATATTTATAATATCTTTAGATAAAAGTCGATCGAAAACCAAATTAATTATTTCAGGTTATTTTATGAAATGTTGACAAAAGTTAACGAGCATGTCGCAGTTTGAGAAAGTTGTGAGCCTCGATTGTACATCAATGTGCTAATCGAGGTCCTCGAATACTTTGAAAAGTGTTGTGGAAATTGGATCGGCTAGATAATTCTTTCCCTTAGCCTTAATTTTGTACGATGTAAAATTGATTTAGGTAGTTTCCCGAGGGTTCGATCGGATCTCGTTGAAACTGAACGTTCGGCCACTGTGAATACGACGTGTTAGAAGAATCAATTCATTTAGATCACGATTCATCCTATTTATGTTTCATTATTCACCGCGACTGTGTCCGAATCGTGTGATTTTCTTTATGCGTGTTCAAATAACGAGAATACGAGGCTGTGAAATGTTTGCGAATGTAATACGTTTCGTATTACTGCTGGGACAATTTTAGAGTTTGACTTTGAACCTCGAAATAGCAAAAGTCCAATTTCCTGATTTGTTTGTTTCGCTATTCGGGAACAGTCGCCCGCGTCATTTATTTAATTTATTGAATAAGCCCGGTGAATTAATTTATCGAATTAAGCCTACGGCAGTTCGTATTTATTTCGTTTAATATGTGATGTATTTTATTTATCGTCCTGCACAGTTAGTTGACGATCTCTTCGCAATTGTTGCCGGCGATTAGGGGAATTTAACCGTCGTCAACGATCATGATACAGAAGTAATTGGTATTAACGATCGAGCGGGAATTGTTAGTATTAATTACGCGAAACCCAGAGTCGAATCTGCGTCATTTTAGGATATCGATATGTGAAAGTTACGGTACGTGACCGATGCGATCGTGTATCGTTAGAACTTTTCTATTATAAGTTATTTATTTATTTATTTAATTGTACACTAGCGCTAGACGAAGTATTAAAGACACTGTCGCACGTAACGCGACGTCGATGTATTCGAGCAATGTGCGTATTATTTTATTTATTCCACTGCAATAAAAATTATAATCAGCTACATCTGTGTCCTTTCTCCTGTCTGATTGCAAAATTAACAAATTGATATCTGAGCTGAGGAGCTTCATGCAATTTACATCGATACATTTTCAAAAATTGTCACAGGAAAGTTTAAAGTTTGTTAGAAACAAGGAATGCTGCTGTTCCAGCTGGATCCGAATGTTTAAAACTATCCAAACAATTTTGAGAGTGCCTGATGAACGTGTGTCTAATGCTGAGGAGACATTTGTAAATGTTCGAAAAATTTCTGTTTAGCTTGGAACTTCAGACTCTCGTCCTATAATAACTGGCAGATATATTGACCAGTACGAGGCCATGCGTAATAACATTGACTATGCTTGCACAAACAAATTCATGTTTAAGAGGCTTCGATAATACCGACCCAGAATTACGAGATTCGAATCGGTGGATTCCAGACTGGTGACTAGACCGTGTATATTTATGCAAATTTACGTTTTCATTAATCCAGTTGGAGAGAAACTACGGTGAATGGAAATGTAATTTTCTTTATTTAAATATTCATTTCCACGAGATCGTTCTTGTGGATTTTAAGAACCATTTCATCTTCCTAAAGTGATAACTGTAACGGAACCATTAATAAAAAAAAGTTCAAAATTTGTCAATTACGAATATTTCACACATTTAAATTAGAAATATAAAATCCTTTGTTACATTGTTATCGCGACAATGTTAAAAAATAAAAATTTCTGTTCGATCATACAGTGCTGTGAATAATTATAAACTCAATTACATTTCTATGCTTTTCATAGTACTGAAATAAAAATTGACAAAACCGTTTATGCATTTTTATATTCTGATACAAATCAAAAGTGAGCGGACAAAAAATAATAAGTTTTGTTCCTCAGAAATCTGAAAAAGTGGTATTTGTTCTTAAAATTGTGGTTCAAGCTGTGAATAAGTATAGTAGGACTCATTATTAATTTTAATGTTTTTTATTTAGTATTTAATACATTTTCCTTCACTTTTTATTGCATATAAGAACCGGTCAGGAATGCTACTAAATACTTTATTTAAGATATCATTTGGAATATCTGGCCAAAAAGATTTTATTCATTTTTTAAGTTCGACAATACTTTCTATTGGTGGCTTCTACTGATCATAAACTTTCCTCGCAAGGATATCCCATAGGTTTTCGATGGGGTTCAAATCAGGGCTCAGTGCTGGTCATGGTAATAGCTGGATCCTGAACTCTTGAAACTACTTTTTTGTAGAGGATTCTGTGTGAATGAGAGCATTATCTTACTGGAAAATCGTTATGTCGTCTTCTGTTAATATTATAAAAGACAACAAATAGTCGTGTAACATCTGTTGATAACTAGCAGTATTCATTCTACCGTTTACAAAAGCTATTTCACTTTAAAAAAATTTTTTAAAGGCAGTACTCTTTCTTTCCTTAATCAAATCGAGCCAATTGAATCCATCAGGCCCATCAAGATGAAACTTTTTTGAATGAATGTTTTGGCAAATTTTTCTAAAATGGTGATTTTCACAAACATTTGTGACATTTAAATTTTCCGAAGTGTGAAACCCACTTTCTAACAAGAGTGGAATCCCATTTCAAGTTAAATCGACTCACAATTTTAGACGAACAAGACTCAGTTTTTGATATCTCCCTTAAAACTGCACGATTTACAGCTGAAGTAAATAGTCTAGGTCGTCCTAATCGCTTCACCTTCCCGTAATTTTCAATACCAAGTTTCAAGAAATTTTTAACCACGCTTTCGGATCTATCTAGGTGCACGGCAGTGCACCAGCCAAGTTCTCGCACTACCTCCTTTTACACGAAACAACTTGGCCGTTTTTTAGAGGCTTGTAACTCGGAACTGGAGGCAGATGGAGAGATGTAATTTCGTACACTTGTTAAGTGCTATCATGTCTCAATATTGGCAAAACATTAATCTTCCAACATTAGTAGGTTCCGAGATATAGGACCACAAAAATCGCTTTTGTCACTGACTGACTGACTGACAGATCATCAAAACCTTTTGGGTACTTCCCATTGACCTAGAAGCTTGAAATTTGGAACATAGGTCCACCATAACACACAACCAAAGGAATAATTATCAAAGTTTGAAATTTTACTTTTTTTTTATTTAAAAAAAATTTTTTTTCTTTTTAAATTGAATTTAAACCATGGACTCTTGTACAAATTAGAACTTGTAAAACCAAAGTTTGAAATAATGAACTTTGAAATTTTACACCTTAAAAAAAGCGTAACCTAAGTGGTGGGGATGGTCAGCCGAGCTAGTCTTAAAAAAAGGCTGTATCTCTGGAACGGTGTTTCCTACCACGAAAATAACGAAATTTTCAGAAGGCCGTATCCGAAGCACATAGTGTATGCCGAACCACATGACGTATGTAGTCTTTTGACTATTTAAACAAAAATAGGTGAAATCCCAACAAAAACATCCTGTAAACATTAGCCAAGTTCTCTATGGCCGTAAAAAGTTGTGAGATCAAACGAAATACGGCCAAGTTCGTTAGCTCACAAATACCTCTTACAATACTGAAAAAAGCGTTTGTAAAAATTAGTTTAAAAGAACGCTATTTAATTTTTAAAGAGTTACATGGAGGCCAAATTATTCATACTTGGCCGTTACTTTCTAAACCAATGGCCATGAAAGATGTTTGGTTGCGGCCAAGTATGAATAATTTTGCCCTCCATGTAACCCTTTAAAAATTAAATAGCGTTCTTTTAAACTAATTTTTACAAACGCTTTTTTTAGTATTGTAAGAGGTATTTGTAAACTTGGACGTATTTTGTTTGATCTCACAACTTTTTACGGCCATAGAGAACTTGGCTCCTGTTTACAGGATGTTTTTGTTGGGATTAATTATACTCGCAATGTGTCGTTGAATTTTCCCACAGCTGTTCAAATCGATTATTCGTTGTTTTTCTACATCACTCAATTGCGTGCCACGCGGCATAGTGTGCAGTACAGAATTGTTTCAAAGATCCTTAACCCTCATCCGTCCCTCGTGTCAATTTGATACAATTTTCCCCGAAATAAGTTATACTGTTTAATTATTTGTAGGTAAATTTTTCCGAAACATTGTGTGACTTTTATTTTTTTAATGCGGAACACAACCGAGAAACCTAAGATGTGAAAGTTAACTCGTCAATTTGACTAAACGAACATGAAACGTTTTTTTTAATTTTTTGTCACTGTGTCAATTTGACACCGAGGGACAGATTCAGAGGGCTTCGGAGGGACAGATTCAATGAGGGACGGATGAGGGTTAAAATAATATTATACTTTTAGAGGCTTGCTATCACTAAGATTCTTAGCTCTTCTTAGTCTAAGAAGATCTGACAAAACTTCAAAAACGTTCTGAACGAAGTATGAACAGCAACTGAGTTTATAAATATTCACAGCTGAGATCTCCTCGTTTTGGAACATTCAGCTGCTACATTGCACGAAGAAGAGATAGCAAGAAACTGCTTATATAGAAAAGGTCGTGCTGACTCATCATAAATGTAGTAAAACTTACTTAGTGGATTCTTGGAAATAATAACGAAGAACTGCAGGAAGTAAGTGAGTTTATAATTGTTCACAGCACTGTAATTACTACATGCAATCTATATTCATACAAAATTATTTTTGCATAAAACCAGGTCCGATTGTATTTTTTAATAAGATTCGATCATGATTATATTTACGAGCTGGCATAAACCAATCTTCACAATTACTATGGAATAGAATTTTCCTTGGTATTGTTATATTAATTGTTTCTTATATTAATATATATAAATACAACTGACACATGCGTTCATTTGTACTTTTAAACTCCGTTGCTTCGCTATCTGAGCTCCCTCTGGAGAAGTCGTAAGCGAAACATTTAATGCTCGTCGGTAAATGTAGGTCCTTATTTCTTAAAATTTTTCGATCATGTAACAGATACGTAAACCGCCAAGTATTCCCAGTGTTTGTTTCCACGTGCACCGAAATATTCTCGAGAAAACATTTTTCTCCAAAATTCAATTGTCTGTTCACTCGGTCTGACTAAATACAATTCGTACTACTTACAGTGAACAAGCAGATGGAGCCTAGCTGTACGGCCTCTATTCAAACCCGACTAACCCAATATCACTTATACGAATTAGTTCTCAGTTTCCATCGAAATCAATGTACACAAATCAATGATTACATCGATGCAAGTAACGTGAAATTCTAAAGAAAAGTTTAAAAGTTAAAAATGCTCTTATACAAAATGATTCTCAATTTCCATCGAATTCAATGTTCACAAATCAATTATTACAGTACGTATCGTTTATTAAACGATACTTTAACTTACTTTTGTCACAGCAATGATAACTTCAGATCGCTGTGATAATATGGTAATAAATTTTGTTTTCAACATTACTATTAAATAAGTAATCAACTTGTTTATTTTTAAAAATAAGTGAGTAAATATGAAGAAAATATGAGTATTAACTTACTTTTGTTATCCACTGTGGTTATGATTAAACAGAGGATTTTATGCATTTATGACAAAAATGAGTGCAATACTGAATGTATGCAATTTAAAACATTAAAAGAATTAGGCGAATTAAAAAATTCTGTTATACAAAGTGATTCTCAATTCCCATCGAGTTCAATGTACACAAATCAATGATTACATCGATGCAAGTAACGTCAAATTATTTTAAAAAATAAAAAATGCATGACATATTATACTTGAAATTTGCATACAAAAAATGTATGCAGTGCACAAATGCATTTATATACGCGTTTATATTAATTTTAGCAATATTAAAGAATAACACTGTCCAACAACAAAAATGTTTCCATATAACCGTTGGGTAAATCTGACAGAGTTTTTCGCGCTAATTTCCCGAATCTGGTCTTAATTTTTCTCCTAGACGCGCAGTTTTTGAGAAATTCGAATTTAAAAAAAGACATTTTTCGACTTTGAACTAATATTGTGATGTTATTATAAAAGATATTGTATTGTTCTTTACAGCAAAAAATTCTCTAGACTTTCCCAAATCCAGTGATGTGTAACAGTAATACATTATGATTGTCTAAACATGTTTAGGTAACCTAACCTGATGTAAAGAACAATACAATATCTTTTATAATACCATCACAATATTTGTTCAAAGTCGAAAAATATGTCTTTTTTTTAATTCGTATTTCTCAAAAACTGTGCGTGTAGGAGAAAAATTATAAGATTCATTCATAAAACTATAAGATTCACCCAACAGTTACATGGAAACGTGAAAAAAGTTGAAATTTGTTGGACAGTGTAATTAGACGCAGCGTCTGTTCCATCTTGAGACGATGTTTCCAAACTTTGCAGTACAATTCAAGAATCCGCTAATTATTAGACAGCGGTTTTTATGCATATATGCCGAAAATGAGTAGGTTCAATTTAAAACATAAAAAGCATTATTAGACGAATTTCAAAATTCTGTTATACAAAGTAATTCTCAATTTCCATCAAATTCAATGTATACGAATCAATGATCACATCGATGCGAGTAACGTGAAATTCTAAAAGAGATTATGCAACAGCTATATGAAATAGTTAATCTTGAAACTTCCATTTAAAAAATGCATGCGGTGCACAAATGTATTTACATTTATTTACAAATATTAAACAATTCAAGAATTCGCTAATTACTTCATGCATGTATGACAAAAATGAGTCGATGCAACCTGAAACAGTGAAAATATTCGAAGAATTTAATAATACTATTGTATTATTTTCAACCTATTAAACATATTAAGAACGAAAAGAAGTTTTTACTTCACTCCAGTTTGTTGCAATTTAGGCAGACCATTTTTATTTTGCATAAAGTGGTAGGCTCTCTACTAATTATATATAATATAAAAATAAATTCATATTTGTTATGACCTGCCTGGAGAATATCGGTAGGTGAAATATAAAATAATGAACAAATTAAAAAATTTCGATTGCCTTCAATTTATTCGAATTATCAATGAAAACCTGCGATAATAAATATTTATCCAGCGACAATTTCTAGCGACAAACTATTTCAAGACTGAAGTACAGTCTTCGAGTACTGGATGTTTAATTTCGCTGTGTGGCAAAAGGAAGTCGCTCGTCACTGAACCAACGAATTACTTGCAACCGAAGTAACACGCAACACAATGTAGAGTCGACTCAGTTGTTCTTCGGCAATGAATTTTCCTGTTACAGTAGCGGACATAAATTTAAAACGATGATTTGTAATTTCGATCATACGCGTAATATACAAGTACTGTCTTTCTATTCTCTATTTGATATTTCAAAGTAAGACAGGTACATGTTTCCCCTCCTTCATCTCAATGTTGTGATCATCAAATGTAAACAATGTAGAAGTTTCAGTAATTTGTTTCCAAACGTTTGTGCGCAGCGGACATTAGTTTAAGACGATCTGTCTAACAAGCAACATCTATTACGTTCTTTCTATAACTTGCTATATAAATTTTGAAATCGGAGTCTGGCATACCTTTCGTTGGTTGAAGTTTAAATACAGAGGAGAAAAGCATGGGTAAATCTCGGAGTTAGCTACCAAACGAACGAGAGGAAATTGTAAGACTACGAAAAGAAAAAATGACATTTTCCAAAATAGCAAGTCTTGTAAATAACTCAGAAACGGCTTGTAAGCAAGCGTGGTACAAATTTTTAAAGACTGGCCAATATTCTGATCGATCAAGAAGCGGAAGACCTCGGAAAACAACTGTGAAACTGGATCATCGGATTCACCGCTTATCCGAAAAGGACCGTTTTCGTTGTGAAAGTGATATTGCAGTTGAAACTAGTAGGGCCTGCATCTATTAATGTTTTTTATTTTGTGTGTGACTCTCCACGAGCCACACAAAGAACTTCCCGATTCGTTAGTTTCTGTATATTATTATCATTATTTATTTAGCGTACGTTTTGTAGGAAATGCTAAAAATTAAAGGGAATCCTTCCGTCATGCCCAACCACATGACGTTTGTAGTCTTGAATTTTTCAAGAAGACAAAAAAAATAAAGAGTACGTTTTAAGAAGATTATACGTATTCAGGGAAATTCAATAGTTTTTTACTTATCAAAATGTTTGCTACGTGGCATCGCATTAAACCAACATCGTATGCTCGTTGCTCGTTTGGTTCCTTGTTATAGCATACTAATGTTGCAAAATATATTATCTTAATTAGTTTGTCGCAAACGATACAACTCCTCACTATCCGGGTTTGCAGTATTGATCTTGGTTTTCTTCGATACTGTTCATTTAAATTGTCCCAAAATATATAAACCGCTCAATTTTGAAACTTTGCTCAGTGCTACATACAACATTTGTAAAGTTCGTTTTTCTGATGTTTTAAAATTCAAACATACTTTCTCGTATGTATGTCCCTGACTTTTATAAATCGTAATCCCTTCAGCAGGAACCACTGGAAATTGACTACGTACGATTTGATATTTTTCCTCACTCGAAATATTTACTTGATTCGATATTTTTATTATTGGTATTAAATTTTGATGAATATTTGCCGTTTTCATATCACCACGATAACGAGTTCTTACTTTCACTCCTACTCTGACCAATTGAAAACCTAACCACAATGTAGACGGAATTTTAGTATTTTCTTGAAAAGTAATAAATTTTAATATTCCCCATTTGTGCTCCATTAACCAATCCGTCTTCAACATCAATGTGATTAATAATTATCATATATTTTATATTAATTTTCAATTTAATCTCAGTTAATAATTCAGTTGAGCTGATTGTTTTTTCAAAGAAAGTAATATAAATTTTTTTTTGTACTTTCATCGATATTCTTTGAAAAGGTATTCTCGAGAGTACAGATGAAATAAACTCTTGCATTGGGATAATTTTCGATTATTGTAAGCGGTAACATTAGCATTAGTTGCATAAATAAAAAAAAAATTTTTTTTAATTTTTTTTATTTTTTTTATGTAATTAAGTTTGTTTCTTCGGTGGAAAATTTCCGTCCTCTCGTATAAATTACATTGTTGAATGAACTTCTTTCGAAAAAACTAAAAAAACTAAAAAACTACTGGACCAAAGTGGACCAAAATCTAATCAGCTCTAAGTTACAGCGGGGCACATCGATCGCATCATTCATCATTCTGATCGCATTGTTACTTTTTCCGAAAACGTTAACGAAAAATTTGATAACATACAAACGGACATAAGTACACACACACACACAGACACATACAGACATTTTGATAAAAATATTCTAAAATGACTCCAATGACCATGAAACGTGGACATCTACTAAAAAATCGATTTTTGGCGTAATTACAGTAACTTTCCTATAAAATCGGGAAGTTAATAAACACGAACAGTGACACAAACATTAGTGCTAGAACTGTCAGAAGACGTTTGGAAAACTTCCATTTAAGAGGACGAAGACCCCAGAAGAAACCAATGTTCAGTTCCAAAAATCGGAAAATGCGACTTGCGTTTGCTAAAGCTCACGAACAGTGGACAAGTCAAGATTGGAAAAAAATACTATTTTCAGACGAATTGAAATTTAATCGTGCGGCTTCTGGTGGGTTACAATATGTAAGACGTCGAATTGGTGAAGATTTGAAACCACAATGCGTTTTACCCACAATTAAACACGGTGGTGGTAGCGTTATGGTGTGGGCATGTTTCTCTCGCAACGGCCCTGGACCAATACGTCGTATAGTTGGAATTATGGACCGTTTCCAGTATATAGACGTGTTAAAGAATACCATGTTACCATATGCACACAATAATATGACTTATAAATTCATATTCCAACAGGATAATGATCCAAAACACACAGCCCGAGCTGTGAAAAATTTTTTTCGTGAAGAAAATATTAACGTACTACCGTGGCCTTCGCAGTCACCAGACTTAAATCCAATCGAAAACTTATGGACTATAGTAAAGAAAAGTGTAGCAAATTATAAACCAAAAAAATTTTAATGAACTTTATAATACAAACAGCTTGGAATATAACATTCCTGTTGAAAAATGTCAAAAATTAGTAGATTCGAGACCGAAAAGGTGTGCTGAGGTGATAAAAAATAATGAATTTTAGACAAATTATTAAAATAAAACAAATATATTACACATTTTTCGTATAAAATGTTTCTTTTATACATAGTCTTAAACTTTTGACCATGAACATATAATATAGATTTATTTTTCTTTAGCATATTATTACTATTATGCTCAGAAACATAATAAAAATTTATGTTGTCAATATGTAAACAAACTATTTATCTGTTACTACCAAAATAAAACCACTGTATTTATGTATTTCATGTCAATTGAATTATTACTTCTTTCTTTTCTTTTCGTCTTAAACTTTTGTCCGCTACTGTACATCTACCCCGGTGTCGATCGTGTCGCAAGAAACAGAATCAGTGCAGCATGATGTATAATTTCGCGACCGGGAAACGTCGCGGGAACTGCACTTTCCCGGAGGAAAGCCGGCGAAATTGGCAATAGGTTGCACATAGACATCGGTTCTGTTCGTGCAAGTAGTTCATCCATGGCGTGCGTGATTCGCTTGAACGATGTGCCTCGATAGATATCGAATTATTTCATAAATACGCACAAACAGGTCGCGTGGGTGGCCGATTTCGCAATGACGTGTACTGCGCAGTTAAACGTTAATCATTCGAAACATTACGTACACCGTAGAGGAACGGGCCTCCAAAGTTGCACAATCCTATCATCTGGAGTTTCCGATTAACAGGGGATCCTTCTCGACCTTATCATGCAGAACTACACTACCAGAAATCGCTGACCATTCACTTCCGTGCGAAGAAGTCGGATCACTAATGTAATGACACGTGCATGCAATTTACGAAATGTTTTCTAGATCGTGATAAAGCCGTCTTTGTGCGCTTATGGCGTCTGCGAATTCATGAGATATAAACAGTTGCATCTACACTAGAACTACCGAGCGCTCAACGCGACTGGCATACATTGCCTTATAATCAGGAATATACTGTGGAAATATTTAAAGAATTTAAAAATACTTGAATTAGTTTCTAGTTGTTAAAATTATTAAGAAGTACATGTTCCTCCTGTGTCTTGCATTAATATCTGTTGTGTAATAATTAGACTGCGGACCTTTATGCAAAATAAAAATTTGTTGCAAAATTATGAACATATTTGTTCATAGCAAAATTGAGTAGACAAATTCAAAATTGTTGAAAAATTTTCGAAATTGAAGATGTCGATACATGATTTATCTCTTTATCAAAATCATTAAGGGAAGAAACAATTTAGTTTCTGTTTCTTGCAATCGATGCAGACTGTTTTTATTTTGCTTGACGATCTGCAGTCTAAGATAAAAAATTTTGTTTAAATATGTGCTTCAATTCAATTCAATCAATAGAGAAGTTCGTTAAAATAATTTCGCAGAAAAACATACTTACGATTTTAATATTTCTAAAAGACCAAATCAGGAGCAAGTCATTTTGATTCACCCGGTAGTTCTAATGTTAAGAGTACACTTATTTACATTAATTTTATGTCGTTCTTCTTCGTTACTATACAATATATATTTCTTGCTAAAAGTGTGGTTATTACTAGACTGCGGATCTTTGTGCATTTACGAAGAAATTGGTTGGGTGAAATATAAAACAGCATGAGATTCAAACAATTCGAGAATATTGTAATATTGCTTCTAATGTAACAAAGTCGTTAAGGGATGATATCAATTTTTATGTTATTCCAGATTATGTGGTCACTAATGACCTAGCTATTAATACGATCACATTAAAATAAGCAATAAATAAATAAATAACAAATGGATGCAACAAATTTTTATTTTGCATGAAGGTCCGCAGTCTAATTATTACACAACAGATATTAATGCAAGACACAGGAGGAACATGTATTTCTTAATAATTTTAAAGACTAGAAACTAATTCAAGTATTTTTAAATTCTTTAAATATTTCCACTGTTTCACATTTGATTTACCCATTCTTATCACAACAGCAGTTTAATCGATGATTATTTAAGTTCCGAAAAATCACGCGAATTAAATGTGATGAAACGGAATGCAGGCTAAACCGAAATTCGTCTTCCATAATACCTAATTGATATTTATTATTTTGCGTGGTGTATATTATTTCTATTGTGAAACATTCGCGGCTGATAAGGCTGATATTGCGCCCACTTGGCCCGCGACTTTCTTTTTATTTTTAGTAGTCGGTGCAGTTTCATAATGTGGTAGATCAGCACCCGTTATCGGGAGTCCCAATTTTCGATGTTCAAGCTTTTGCAACTCGTTATGATAAATAACAAATATCCTTTTCATAAACATATTTCAGACGATCGTCGATACTAGTGTTTTGGAGTTCGGAAATAAAACATATACACCTGTAATACACCTGTAAAATCTCGCATAAAATCCGGAGTTGTAGTACATACCTGCAACGTCTCGATTCGATTTCGTTTGAACGGTTTCTGGATTAAATGTCCTTTGTTTGTACCCGTTCTCTGATTATACGGAGATCTTGTAACTAATCCCGCATCGATATGGGATCGTCGAACCCTATACTTCCAATATTGGAAGAGGACTTGACTCAAACAACAGACGAAAGCAAAGTCGTGCTTTAAAGACTATCTTCTATGTAAGTAGTTCTAATCCACTATACATATAACGAAAGTTTCCTACGGGTTTAGCTATCTCCACAGCCCCGTAAGTATTTAACTTTCCTTTCAAGGGCTAGTCCAAAATTATCTGCGAAAACCTTGTTCTTCTAGAAGTTAAAATCCTCTTAACCGCTACTAGTAGAAGTTCTGTCAAGAAACAAAAGTCCCGGGCGTCGCATAGTTCTATTGACTACGTGTCTACATGGGAACAGGTAAATTAGTGTTGTTCAAGTTATTAATTGTATCAAACTACTTGTGAGAAACTAACTCTTCTGAGAAACAGAAATTAAATAAAAATGTATCTTCTCTGTTAGCAACGTTATTAAGTCGAAAGTAGTGTAGCAATATTCTTAATCTGCAATACTCTGTGAAATGGAAGCATCTTCCTTCGATCCACGTGGAGAAAGATAGGAAACCAAAGACGGATGACGAATGATGAAACCAGCAAGATCGTTACATTCTTTCATGCGTCCGATACGTGAAAACGTGCGGCGCAACGCCTACATCCTCAGCCTCATGTAGAAAAATTCTACGTACATCATGCTAGATTTATTTTTTCTTCAGAAACAAATTATAAATTTCTGCGGTTTCGATCAAGTTGGAGGCCATCAAACTGCAATGGCGGATATATTCATTTTCACCTTGCATTTTGAATCGTATTATAAAATTATTTTAACGCTAAATCTACCAACACCGATCAAAATGACCGGTGGTACCAGGCGTTTCATTATACAATTAGAAAAATAACAAAACTGATTTCGTAAGAAATGATTGTACAAAGTCTATATAAAATCAACCTTGTCATTTTGTAAGGGAACATGTACCAGTTACTATAAAGCCTCGGTTTTAGTGTTAAAGCTTTGGGAATACTCGACGAATTATTCCAGAATACCGAATTTGTAGAAAAGGAAATTGTTGCCGGGGCATTATTTTGCACGTGGGGTGTTACACTGAGCCAGGGGTCGGCAAACGCCGACCCGTGAGTTTAGTACTGTTCTTCACATGAAAAACATTAAATATAAATCAAATTACGAGAAATAAAGATCTTACATAAAAATATTAGTTTCGATTAAAAAATATTTCGAACCCCTGTTTTTACTGTTGTTCTATGGCCCACCAGGCCTAAAAATTTTACGATCTGGCCCTTTCCAAAGAAAGTTTACCAACCCCTGGACCAAGCCACTAGTTGCGCCGCCAGCATCGCGAAAACCAGGGACGGATTAAAATTTCGTAGCAGCCCTGGCTACCGTTAACAGAAATTTTATACTATTGAATTGATACAGAAAATTTATGGTTTCTATCTTTAAAAAATTGAAATATTTTTATAGACTTTATTAGAGCCCTTCGTTGGCGTGACCAGTGTGCGCCCGGTGTTGCGCCACCACGCAGTGATCGATTCCTCGGTATCAGCTTTTCCCGGACTCGGTCGGACTTCGTTCTTTGATAGCTTTGAAGAATACTTATTTCAATGTAATGATGCTAAATATCAAAAGTAAGAAAAGACATGGAGTATGCCACGAAGACTGATGTTTGAAACCTGGTGTTGAACAATTTAGGGACAATAATAACGCAATAATAGGGATGATCCTAAACTTTTTAAACATCGAAGCTGTTAAAGATTCAACAGAAAATATGTTTTGAAAAAAAAATTCTTGCAAAAGAGTGCAAGAAAAATGAGAGAAATGCAACCTATGATGCACTATGAAATGATATAATTCTTTTAAGTTCATGTGGTTTTAAAAGAAAGCGTTATTACTAGAAGAGAACAGAAAAATTTGAATTTTGTCCACCTAAAATCGAGGAATCGATTACTATGCACCATCAGCCTGATCTAATAGCGGCGAAAGATAGCAGCGCATACGAATGCAACTTAGAATTAGGAAGGCTAAAGCTACCTATGAGAAACCTAATCAAATTGTCTGAGCCCCATTGTCGAATCCCTGGGTCCAGATGGAAACGTTCTCAGCCGGTCTTATCGCGAGTGTAATTAAGGAAAGATGGACCAGTGAGCAATTAGTCGACGCGATCGTCGCGATTCGCGTGACAACAATGCGATACGGGGCCGATGTCAGTACGGCAGAAACGAAATTTCGTACAATGGAATTGCGATACGGAGAAGGGAATTATCAAGCGTGTCGAGCGACTCTGTCGTCGTCGGCAGAGCAACGACAACGTGCTCCCGATAAACGAAACACTCAAGGGGGTGTAAGACTTGTAGAGTAGCGTCAGCAGGCCTTGAAGTGGGGAGGACGCGATGGCGACGAATATATACGCTCACCGGACACTAGGAACTTACAGTCTCAAGTAGAACGAGAGAAAGAAAGCTTATCCTTACGGATTCACATTCGTCCGAAGTCGGTGTACTACGAAGAAATTAGTTTCGTTTTTCTTGTTTCCTCTTCGACGCTTGAAACGTACGCGCTTCCGCAAACATGATGTCCTGGTTGCTCGTTTTGGCCTGCTTCTTGGGTTATTGGTCTACCAATGCTGCCGCACTTCCTGGTTATGACAGGTAGTTATTTTCTTTCGTTGTTGTTGCTGCTAGTGTTGACTTTTAGTGTTGCTTGTTGACTGATTTGAAAATGATGTGTGTCAGAAAGTGCGTTGATGAATTGATGAATAAGCCTTGAAAGATTGAGCTGCTCAAATTTTCAATCAGATCTGATGTAACAGTTGTTGTTTGACTTCCAACTTTTCTGTTCTAACAGACCAGTTATAAATCCACTGAAACTTTCACTCCATATATTCATGCGAAACTGCCAACAAAATTGTTTAGTATTACGTAGTACAAAGTTAACTTGAAACAGAAATGGAATAATTTAGAAGTTCAAAGTTTACACACACACACACACACAAAATAACTTGTATTTGTGAAAGTTATAGTTTCATTCAAGCCGTGAAACTGTATGTCTGCCGTTTTGTTATTGAAGCATTATTGTTTTATAATTCGTGAATTGTATTAGTATTACATAGTACAAAGTTAACTTAAAGCAGAAAAAAAATAATTTAGAAGTTTACAAAATAACCTGTATTTGTAAAAGAATTTTTAGTTTCATTCAAGCTCTAAAACTGTACGTCTGCTGTTTTGTTATTGAAGCATTATTGTTTTATAATTCGTGAAGCTTGTTCCCCTTCTTTAAAAATTATTTTATGAGAATATTAAACATTGTAGATCACTCAAGAATACTTGATTATTTGTTCGATGATCAATGAACTCTTCTAGTATAATGAGTAGAAAAGATATTGCTATTATACACTAAAAATTGAGAATACATACACCGTGACGCTGCAGTCATAGTGAATTGCAAATCGTTACGCGTGCCAATGCAACTGTGAGGCTTGCAGTATAATCTGATCATTATCAGTAATAATATAAAACGCACAACTTATTTAATTTTTAGAAAAGTTATAAATTAAATGTGTCGTGAGGGAATTGAAGATTTTATTCGATTACTTTAGACGAACACGTTCAGAAGATGGTAGATCGAAGATCTTGACGAAGGTCCAATTTCCATTTTGATTTGTCGAGTTTCTTAACACTAGAACTACCGGACCAGTCAAAATGACTGGTGCAAACTTTTTTCGATTAGAAATATTAAACGTATAAATACGTTTCTTTGAGAAATTTTTTTAGTGAACTTCTCTATTATAGTACATATTTAAATATCGCCTGTACGAAATCTAAATAAATAAAATATTGTCATTATTAGAAGGCAATGTATGCCAACTGCGTTTAGTGCTCGGTAGTTCTAGTGTTAATGGAAGGCAGCATTAGTTGCTGCTTTATATGCAACTTTCTCAATGAATAGACAAACTTGCGTGTCTGCGGAAATATTTACATCTGAGACACTGGTATTATAAACAACTATTTCAGTGCCGAATTATAAACAACTATTTCACAGTCCGAACTAATTTGATTTTGTTCGTGATTAATATGTTAATTCTGATACTTTTCAACAAGGATAAATAATGGTAAAGTAAGTGACTACGAGTATACAATATTTTCTATGAAGAGGAAATGTGTCATCAATATCGTATTGATCCACTATTCTGCGCACTATCTTTGTGGAAACGAAAGTGCATCTGTTCGCAACGTGCATTTTCTTCGACGTAAAAGATG
The DNA here is from genome assembly GCA_028455595.1 of Lasioglossum vierecki. Taxonomy (NCBI): domain Eukaryota; kingdom Metazoa; phylum Arthropoda; class Insecta; order Hymenoptera; family Halictidae; genus Lasioglossum; species Lasioglossum vierecki. The sequence continues at coordinate 918,503 of CM052340.1, read as the reverse complement.
CTAGAAGATTGTTTACAAATCTATACTATAATTAGAATGTCTCTAATAATTGAATTAAACATTATGTGGAAATGTATGGATTCTTATATTAATACATACGAATTTTGAATTTCTTTTGTTATAGAAAAACAAACAACGAGAAACAAAATGGAGCACACGTCACGTTGGCGGATATAACAAAAGCAAACGAGAACGATATTGTGGGACAACTGAATGCAGAAATTCCTGTTGTGATAAAAGAGTAATTATTCATTCTTTATTTTCAATGGAAATTAACAATCGCACACCAATTTTCGGAACTACAATTTTCATGGAGAATGACGTGCACAGTCGTCAACAAATCTACAAATCAAATTTTTAAATCTTGTATTAATAAAGCATTTGTTAAACTAAATTCAATTTCTCAGAAAAAAGGATTTTGAGTTAATGATTTTTTATTGAGGATCAAATTATGAGTAACACGATTTTGTTGGCATACAAAATTATCTATTTTGTTTCGAAAATTTGTAACATTATAGAAGCCTGCTGAGAAACAGTGACAGCAAAATGTCATAAATATAATCATACTATTACAGAACAGATATCCGACATACTACATCGATCGAAAAGAAACTTATGAATGAAATGTTGCATCGATATTGCATCACTGACCCTTAACGGATTAATCTAATCGAATAGCTAATATTTTTTTTTCAATCATCACATTCCGTATTAAAGAAACTAAAAGGCGAATATCCAGCCAGGAATTCCATGACATTCGAAAGAAACATGTCGGACAAAAATAATCGAAAAATAGTTGGAACTTTTTTTAATAAACTTTGTATTACAGACGACATAAACGACTATCGGATCAAAGGCGAGCAGAACTAGAAACTCTGATACGTATCTCGAAGATGACTGAGAAATTGATAGCAGCGACTAGAGATGGCCGCCACGTGGATGCATCCAAGGTGTGAGTACATAATACAATCGTCAATTACAAGACAATTAAAGAAAAATTCTATTCTTTCAACATACTAAATATTTTCTGCATTTTGTGCAACAGGGGCCGCAAGAAACGGTCAGTATTCGAAATGAACTTAAAGAACCTAAGGAAACTCTTCAAACTATCAGGACAACTCGGTTATAAAGGAAATCCGGCTTTTCCTGTAGTTAGGTATGCATAAAAAATAATTATCAATTTAATTACTTAATCTACTCATAAATTATCTATCTTAAACGTTCTTAAAAGAAATATAAAGGGGCATGTTAAGTTTTCGAAGGATTTGAAATTTTTCACAATTTGTTTTTTATTTTTGTTAAACTCCACGTCCGCGAGATAAACTGACGCGAACATAAGAATTGATAAACGGTTTTCTTAACTTTTCAATTGTTAAGCTCCTTAATCAATCAAATATATTCTACAGTGATTTCTACTGAGGATTTCGGTGAAATTGACTGAGAAAATGACGTATCGAATCTCTGCAAATTTTGACAGAGTGCATGAATCGTTTCTGTTTACTCCTGCCGGCTCAGTGTTTTCTAGTGTTAAAGATTTCATTGCAAAACCATTTTCCATTAACGGTAGAGAGGGTAAAATGAATCGCAGATGAAAATCGATCACGTGGGCACCATTGACGCACTAGTAGATCAAAGAACGCAAATCCTTGATTGTAAACCGCTGACTCGAGCGATCAAGCACGATCCTCGAAAAAATCGCGGCGCCACGAAGTATTTCCTCGACTATTTCCTCGTGAATTTTTTATTTATGTCTACATATAGCCGATAAGATCGGGCTCGTGGAGAAAAAACTCGAAATTCTCGACGCGGGACTAGCACACGCGACAGTGAGTCGATTGAACGTGATGTAAGACGGCCATAATGTTAGTCCAGATAAAATCCTTGTCAGACCGGTGCCCGAGACGAACTTGTCACATCTTATCTGCTCTCTTGTGTCGCAATTATTTCTGATCCGCATCGGAAATCATTTTCGACCGATAGCCGAAGCGCGAATTCTAACTGAGATACGTCCGAGCGGCACGCGAGAACCACTCGAGATTATGCGAATTCTTCGCACCTTCTCGAAACGAGTTTATGCATCGGAAGCCATTGCAATCTCATTTTATCATAAATTTCGAATAAGTTCTATTGAGCTTATTGATACTCGCGAATCCGTTTGCTACCGCGGTCATCGGAACAGAACATTTTATATGCCATTTTAGGTAACTTTCTAATGCAAATGTGTAAATACTTTTTGAGCGATAATGTATTTAAAGATATACGCACATATACACACACGCGATAATATCGTGCCGATTTCCAAAAATAGATCCAAACCGCTACCGATTTACGCATTTCATTAACAGTATCTCTGGTTTGCTGATTTATTGCTTGTGTATCGTGTTAATTATAACTTCAAAAGTGTGACACTACGCCTTCGGAAATAGTAGTACGTTATTTTAACAACCTGAAGTACAACATGTAACACATTATGCATGCTAAAAGCTGATTTAATCAGAATTTGTAGTCGAAATTATCGTAAACAGCGGTATCCGTGACCTGATTGCTTTAGTATATTATATGATTATGTTTGTATACACTTTAAAATAGATTACGTGTCTATTCCGGATTTATCTATACTTCGTTGACAATTCCCGTTTATTTATTGCCAATTCTTTGGTTCTTTCTAAATCACCGATCTCATTTTAGTAATTTAAAGAATCGTACTTTGCTATTGAAAGGATAGATATTGTTTCGAGGCAATTCGGGATTGGAAAAGAACTTCTTAATCGTAATTTGTTAATTATCTTAGGTCGACCTTAGATATTAATATTATTTGTTTTAGAAAATAAATGCTATTGATAATATTCTTATTTATTCCCTTGTTTGCAGTTGAAGCATCAAGGCGATACACAAGACGGGAATGTGACTTGCCAAAGACAGTGTACTAAATTAAAAAAGGATGATCCGGGCACGGACGCGAACGGGAAGAAAGAAATCCTGTTTAGTATCACCAGTTCTTCTCCAGGAAGTATCGACGAATTACGTATTTGAGGCACTATCGAAAATCATTTATATACATGAGAAAAATATCCGAATAGTCGTTGTAAGATATTTATATATATTTATTATTTTTCTACATTGAAATAAATTATACGAATAATTTATTTATTGTATGTTAAATGTGCCCTATTACTAAACAATTTAATTTCAAATAAAATTATTATATAATTATTTCTCACGGAACAATTATGAACACCGTCGATTATTATTACCGATATCCTAATTGGAATTTCCACATCGAAATTTTCAATCTTCAGTCGTCTGACAGTTTATATTTCTAACTACAGTAATCCCTTGATTCTTATCCAAGGGACTGTTCCTGGAGCGGACAAGAATCGCGGTGATAATTTGTAATTTTGATTTACGGCTGGGTCTACCGCTCCGATCGCGCTGAGCGAGACTAAAATAGAGCAACTGTTTCGGCGACGGCTACGCACAGCGTGGGGCCGCAGAGTGTCGCCGTCGCCGGCACAGTTTAAAGACCCACGTGTTCTCACAATGTAATGCCAATTCTAAATGGTTTATTTTGCATTATTTTTTTATGAGAATTTTATTGGCTTATTTCTGGCATTATTCTGATTAAAACAAGACCAAACACGATATAATTTGGCCCATATTTACTCTACATGTGAAGCATAATTTATAATTTATGATACCTTCAGCATATACTATAGCATATGTTTAAATAAACAACTAAACATCTCGAAAATATGTTCTCTAAGAATTAGACTTGAATTTTGCAAATCAACAGAGTTGCAGCCCGTAGAAGCACAGCGTGACCTGCACATACAATATGCCGTATAACTGTACATTTGACATGAATTTGATCTCTTCGTACAATAATAAAATTGAAATTATATCGTACTAAATAAAATTGAAATTATATCGTACTAAATAAAATTGAAATTATATCGTGTTTGGTCTTGTTGTAATTAGAAAAATGCCAGGAATAAGTCAGTAAAATCTCATTAAAAAGTAATGAACATTAAGATGTTTGAACATTCGATTCGTTGTGTTAATGTAGTAGTGTTCACACCGATATACCCGGGCCGAGAACAATAGGCGCCGCCCTGCGGCGCGGCACAGCGATGACGGGTAGTGGAGTGAGTAGGCATGGACAAGAATCAAGTCGTCCAACCTGGGACAACTTGCTAGGGTTTACTGTAGCTACTCGTGGGGTGCCTTGGGCACGCCCTCGCAGTTAGGCCCACCAGACGGGTTACCCTTGCGGGCGGCGCACGATGCGCGCACCAATTACATCACAACTTTTGAACGACTGGACTTTCGTATGGACAGAATTTCATGTCAGCCAAACGATTTATTTTCTTGTATTAATTTTGAAATCACAATAAATCTCAAGGTGTTTTACTTTCATTTCGATTTCGATTGCAAGATCGATGTTATATAAACAATGAAAAAAAGTTTTGATGTTAAACAATCAAAACAAAGAAATGTTTTGTTTCAATTGGTTTTCTGTTATGTCACCATTTTTTCATTGCAATGCTTTACAATACACAACGCTTTTTGTTTTGTTTTTTTTTTTGCGCATAGACATCAAAGCTGATGGTTTTCCAACACGGGAACAGGCGACATACAATTGACCATGCGAAAAGCATGGATTTTCAAGATTAATGCCGCAAACACTCTATGACTGCCCTTGTGATTTGTTTATTGTCATTGTGAATGCAAGCCGCGCCGGAAATTGCAAGCGTTTAAAGTCGAATGGCATGTCAATCGGATTCCGTTCCAAACTCCGTTCTCCTTGGAGATCCCTCAGGGACTCACTCACGGTCCCAATCCGGATGGGGATCATGAGCGAGTACGGGGTGATCGATCGTTAGAGACCGTCCACTAAAGTAATATCGTTTGAAAGTTTTACTAGCCAGAGAGCGGAAATTTTTTATATTCTATGTAATCATTGCAGCTTTTAGTAAATTGCCATTTGTTAAAGGCTGCTTTTCTAAGCCTTATAACCCTGTCGCACTCCGAATCCCACCATGGTACCGGATTTCGATGGACTTTATCATTACCCCCATCCGTCCCTCATATCAAATTGGCACAGTTTTCCCGAAATTTGTTATACTGTTCTGTTATTTGTAAGTAAATTTGTTCGAAACTTGGTGACTTTCATTTTTTTAATGCGAAACATATAACCGCAAAAACCTAAGATGTAAATGTTAATTCATCAATTTGAATGAAAAAAACATGGATAAGTAACTGTTTGACTTGTTATTTTATCGATTTTTTTATTACTGTGTCAATTTGATACCGAGGGACAGATTCAGTTCGTGAAATGAGGGACGGATGAGGGTTGACAATTCTTTTTTCTGAAGTGTCTCTTATTACAGCATTTTTTAGTATATTAGTAAATATAGTATATTTTTCACATACCGTAAGAAGGTCATACTCTGTTGTTAAAAATCGATCGTAATTTTCTTCTAAGTTGGTTCATTGCAACGCGATATGGCCGTTGGTTTCTTCTAAGTTGATAGTGTAGGTATTTATTTAAATGTTTAGATGTGTTGGTGCAGATCGATCGTCGGCGACCAACTGTTTGTCTGCTGCTGGTCGTCATTACGAGTTGACGATCGATTTGCCATTAACAAAGAACTGTCGAGTAATAAACACCTATTTAAATAAACCTCCTATAAATCTCAGAAGTGGGATACGCAAGATTTTGTGGTAGTGCATGAAATTTCGTATTTTTTGTTCACGGCTATTGAATTTCGGGAAGTTTAGGAAAGTATTAGAAAGGGCTTTAGTAAATATCTGTGGTATATCGTATCCATGGGGTGTTTTTGTAAATGTTGTGAACGTGAACTTTTAGACTTTCCTTTGAATATTAATTTTGTGCACGTTTGAGTATTGGTGACTCGCGATAGCAGAAAATAAAAGAACTTTGGCCAACCTAGTTAGTTAGTTAGTTAATGCGTTCGCCGGGGAAGGGTGGATCGGCCACTCCTCGCTTCCTTAAGGCACACCGGTTCTTTCATCACCAGTATCACAAGCGGCGCTGCCGGCCTCGACCCGCTTTTGGGCTGCATTTATCCTTCGTTTTTCGGCCGTCCCCTCTGTTTTTTTATTAGACCCGCGCCACTTTCAGAGTCGGCGACCTACTAGACGGGACGGTCATCATTGATGAGATCGGTCATACTACCTAGCATTGTTGAGTTTTTGAGCTGGTTAGAGATCAGAGCGAACGTTGGACCGACTCACCTTCAGACCTGCAGGGTGTCCCGCCTGCCCATATTTTAACTCCCCCAACTTCACCATGTTGTCATGTTGAATGTATCAAGTGTTATTCCCTTCTCTACTCTAATCTCCGGATAGCCAGAGATTTGCCCTCCTCCCACATTACTCTGTGACTCTACTTAAGGTAGAAATGCAACCCTTCAAATGCAAATCCTTCCCTCAAATGCAAAGGACCGCGCGGTGATGGGCTGCCGTTGGGAAGAAGCTAGTTTGATACTTGGGATCAGATCCGACTTTATCGAAATCTCGACCAGGCCGAGATATCAATTCCGTGCGGTCTTCTCTTGCCGATCCTACCACACGAGGGGGTAAGGAGGGTCCGTTCTTCAACTTTGCCGAAATTTGTTCTCTTGAGAGATATTTTATTAATATCGCTTTGCGTATATTAATGAACGTCATTGAAATCAGCTCATAGTCTGATTAGGAGTCTTTTTCACGACGGAGGTTCCCCCATGAACGAGAAAACAAAAGTTCCTCAAAAGTGCATCAAAAATGTTCCTCCCAAAAAACAATTACAACCATCATTGAGAACAAAAGCATTAACAAACGTATCTTCGTATCGAACGAACGTTCATGTTGTTGATGTCTCTTGGTCACTCTCATTTTTTTCGTCGCGGTTTATCATTAACATTTTTGGGAATCGTCGCGCCTTCCCACGCGTCTAAGGCAGAGTCTGTCAGGACAGCCTTACCGAAAGAATCCTTCTGACAGACTCTAACATTAATTTGGTAGGTAATATTCACGAACGAACACGGGTTGTCGCGTCCCCAAAAATGTACAAAAATACATTTGTTTCCTTGCTATATTTATTAGTTTTATACAAAAAATAATAAACTATAAAATATGAACAATTTTTTATGTACGAATATAAAGTAAAGGAAAAAAAGTTATAATGAAATATTACTAATAAGAGCAGTAAAATGATTTTTAACATTAGAAACAAAAAATAAATCATTACCACAGTATTATAGTACAATAAAGGGACAAAACATATAGTATTATTATTAAAAAGATAGGTACTAATAACTAAGAGTAAAGAGATAGTATTGGTGCTAAGAGTAAACATCACATAAAAATTTTGTGCGTAGTCTACTATATATGGTAATATCTATTAATAAAGAAAAACATTGACTAATTTATTAACTGCATACTTTTTAAATGTGATTGTAAAAAACATAACACATCTATTGAACTGTCATTAAGCCTCGAACGTGTTTTCTGCACAAATTACCTGCAGTTTAAAATGCTCTTTCCGCATCCAATCTGGTTGGCGATACTGTTAATAATGAGTGATACATTTCCTCTAAATATTTGCCTCCACGTCCTCCATCTTCT
>CM052340.1:888487-910774 GCA_028455595.1 Lasioglossum vierecki | reverse complement strand
AAAAATATTGGATCTGAATATTGTATACATGTACAAGAAATATAAATTTAATGTTTAAAAAATATGAGCTAAATATTCAGAGAATATAAACTAGATATTTAAAAAACATAAAGTAAATGTGAATCCGATATTTGAAAAATATAAATTCATTATTTAAATAACATTTTCAAATTTAATTAAAAGTTTTAACAAAAATTAAAAACTATGAATATCTATTACTTTCTGTGCACTGCTTGAGGGAATATTCCATTTTATCTTCGATAGTATCTTATTACAATTAAGAAATTTTAATATTTTTTTCATAATATGAAATAAATATTATTTGTATATTAGGTAAAAATATTCTACTTCTAATATGAAATAAAGATCCATATATTATTTAGAAAAATATATTTTTCTCGTAACATGAAACAGATATTTCCTGCATATTTAAAAAGAAATATTTGTTACTTAATATAAAATAAATATTGTATGTAATAATATCTTAGCATTTAATTTCGAAATATGAACGTGTAAGATGAACTTTATAAAGTTTTCAGTGGCGGCTCGAGTCAAGTAGAGGCCCTAAACGGTAAAAATTTCAGGGCCCTCAAACTCAGGTTAGAAATAAAAGTTGCAAAACAACTCGCCCAAAACGTATTAACAAAAAAGAAATAATGAAAATATTTCATACCGTGACACATTAAATAAATTTCTTTGAAATTCAGGGCCCTGTGGTATCCCAGGACCGCTTACCATTAGATCAGCCACTGAAAGTTCTGAACAATTTCGGTACTTTCCTGCCAGTAATAGTTCCCCAGTACTTTTCCCACAAACTGAGGACGTAGACACGTTCCTGCATTTAGTCGCGCATGCGCGTGAAACCCGTGCAATATCCCAGCGTTGCATCCCAGCTATGCAGCGAAATCCCAACCGCGTGAACCTTCTCGTTTCCTCTCTGATATCTCTAAATACGAACAGTACTCGAATGTAGCAGAACGTTCGAAATGAAACAATACATTAAATCAATCAGGATTTACGATTGGTTGAAAAACGCTGAAGAAAACCTTTGAAAGAGATCTCGAAAAAAAGGTGAATCGATAGGTCGCGCGACCAGATATATCGAAACTCGCGAGCATCTCGTCCAATCTCGTCACAACAGTACTATCGCAGTTATCGATCGATGCGAGTCGCGCAATGGTATTCTTTGATAGTAGTGGTGCTCGCACTGGGTTCTGACAAAAATTCGAGTAAAAGGGCGTGTAAAATGTACAAACGGCATAACTCGGGGACTCTCGGGTTGGCCTCGGAGATGCTTTCAAGAATAATAAGTGTTCGAGGCGCACGGGTACCGAGGGAATACAGTCGAGTGGCTTAGCCGTCGCATTACATACAGAGATGTCTGCGCCCTGAGTAAAACGGACTGACGGACAGACAGACGTCTCTGTCAAGTTTTTGTAATTCCCGACGAAATGATCATTGTAAATATCGGGAACTCTCCGGAGTGTGTTCTCTAGCTAGTGCGCGTTATTCTGTCGGGTGCGTGATCACTTGTACCAGTGCATTGAGATGTTTTCGTCGCCGGCGTCAGTGGTGGGCGAGCCGTCAGGCTACGACTTTCAGAAAGAGGAGAACGCCGCCAAGTGGAAGGGAGTGTTTGTCAACTCCCTGCGCAAGGTATCGTCTGCCTCGGTAAATTCCATCCTCACCGAATTTCCACGGGGAAAGTTCTCCTCTCCCCGAGCACCCGTCGAACCCGCCTCTCGCACGGCTTTCCACGGACTCGTCGTGACCCATTGTCATTGTTGATTAGTGTGCAACGATCTCGTACGTGCCCCCCACAGAAACCTAGAATTAGAATCTTATCCTGTCAGCGGACTGATTTCAAAGTAAACACTTGCGACAATCGCGTCAACGACTCGGTTAATAATTTCTTGAAAAACCATGCAATAGTATTTAACAATTAGTTGTTGCAATCAACATTGAATGAAACACAGCGTGCATCATGATGTCCTTTTTAAAACGTACTGCCACATTCTCAATTCAATGAAATAAACAAGCTGCACCCGTTTTCTGTCACAAATCTAATTGTTTATTTTATATTTGAAGCAAACCAGCTGATTCTCTGCTACCGGTATCGGTAAACGTAAACAAAGTATTCTGTGCATACGCATGTTAGTTTTTCTGGGACTGATTCAGTGCATTTTGTCGAGAAGTGTTTTTATTTACACCGATCATATGGTCCGAGTTCAACCGACATGGAATAATTAGAATCTTAACTAGACTGTGGATCTTTGTGCGAAATATGAATTGTTTAGATCAATTACAAGAAGCGGAGAATATATTAAAATTTCTTTTCTTCTTAAACCATTTCATGAAATTGAGAATTTCGTTACTGTTTGAAATCGCACCGAGTCGTTTATTGTCACAAACGCATAAAATCCACAGTCTAATCGTAACATGCTAATCTATCTACTTTTCAAATAATGATTACTTTATCTATGTATTGTTAATAAAAGTGAAAGTATGTCAAATGAGTTCATGTTATGAATGTATATTGATCCAACATGCATTTTGCCTTGTTCGTTATGAAGATGAACAAAATATCTAAAGTTAATATCTAAAATGAATTAGGTACTGGAACAAGTACATCCTAGTCTTGAAGCAAGGCAAGATGCTTTAGACTATGTTGAGAGCTTGATCTTAAGGCTGTTGGGCATGCTTTGTGGTCATCCTCCTCCACATACACCTCAAGATGTTGAAGAAAGAGTAAGGCGCACATTTCCTACTCCCATCGATAGATGGGCACTTCGTGACGCGAAGGATGCTTTAGACAAAGGAAGAAAGAAATCACCGCTAGTTCTTCCAGTTGACAAAATTCATCAACTATTACAAAAAGTAATTAAAGCTAACTGTGTAACATGTACATTTCGACACACATTTATCGTTAAATCTTATTTATAATTTGATTTTCCATGCTAACAGGAAGTATTACAACAAAAAATTGATTTACAAGTTAGTCTTTTTGTGGTAGGAGTTTTGGAATATATTTCTGCTGATATATTAAAGGTTGGTAATAGCTACTGTTAATTATTAATAGACAGCGGATCTTTATGTAAGATAGAAATTGTCCACCTGGATCGCAATAAAACCTGAATATGTATTTTCTCTCTTAATATGTTCAATAGGTTGAAAATAATGGTAAAGTACTTTTAAATTCATCTAATGTTTTCATATACACCTACTCATTTTTGTTATAAATGCATAAACTCCGTTGTCTAATTGTTAAATATGTTTCGTAATAGTTGTATTAAGAACAAGTTATAATAGTTGGTTCAGTCGATACAGTTTTCTTTTGCTATAAGTCGATGGCTTGGAACAGCTTTCAATGTATTGCGGATGAAGGTAACTATGGACGAGGCTTAACGTTGTTCTCGAGTGAGCTGAAAGTTTATGGGTCCCATTCCAGAGATACCTTTTCTTGGAAAAGAATCTCTTCTTGGCAGTAAGCGGTATCGAGTGGACAACTTGGAATGAAATAGAGGGGATGAAAATTTTCTTGTTTTAAAAAGAAGAACTGTCTTATATCTTATATCAAAAGAAAACTGTAATCTCCTTCTTTAAATTATGATTTTGTGCTGATTACTGGTACTAACTCTTAAAAATGTTTAAGATTATTTTCTTTTCAGCTAGCTGGAAACTATGTGAAAAATATACGTCATGTGGAAATATCGTGTGAAGACATAAGAGTTGCGATGTGTGCAGACATGGTAATATATTAATGTCATTAACATTATATGCAAACATGTAACACTGTAAACATCTTAGAGCATATTTAATTATTTCGTAAATTATAGTTTAGATTTAATCAACATTTTATTTGCAGGTATTAATGGACTTGTTTTATCAAGATGATTATGCGGAGGGTCCACAGAGTGGCTTAGGCGCGGTTGTTTCGCAAACTTATGAAGAATCTGTCCGGGATCTCATACACGATGAACGTCACTATTTGCGTGATCTCCATATGATCATTAAGGTAAGATTATTTATTTATTTATAATTGATAACTATACTATCGACACAAAAACGATAGGTAACAAGGAATTTGCTGTTTTTATAGGTATTTCGAGAAGAAATCGCGAAGTTAGCACAAAATGAAGCTGAACTTGAAACACTCTTCAGTAATATAATAGATATTTATGAAGTTACTGTAACATTACTTGGTAATTTAGAAGATATAATGGAAATTACAGAAGAGAAACAAACGCCTACAGTTGGCTCTTGTTTTGAAGAGCTGGCAGAAGGAGCAGAGTTTGATGTTTATATAAAGTATGTATGAAACTGTCTAATAATTTTATGTATGCATACGTATAATAAATCTTCTAAAACATAAGTATAACGATCATAATAATAGGTATGCAAAAGACATTAATAGTCCAGCTAGTCGAGAAGTTTTAACAAATTTATTGTCGAGACCTGAACCTAATGCTGCACTACGAGCAGCAGGGCATGGATTTAAAGAAGCTGTCAAATATTATTTGCCAAAACTTTTATTACAACCAATATGGCATTGTTTTTTGTACTTTGACTACATAAAGGTATATCGCCATTAAAATCAATAGTAGACAGCGAATTTAATGCATTTATCAGAAAAATGAGTACGTGTAATTTAAAACAGTAAAAACACTAGAAGAGTTTTAAGATATTGTTATATTATTTTCAACATATTAAACATATTAAGAAAGAAAATTAATGTTTATTTCACTTTAACAATCTTGTTGCAGTTCCGGTAGAAAACTTGTATTTTGCATATAGATCCGCTGTCTAAAGTGCATTAGCCTATTAATTACTACAATTTGTAGACAAATTTTAACAAGTCAAATGTAATGCTATTTAATATAGGTATTACACAAACGTACACCAAATATAGCAGATGGTGAAACTTTGGAACAAGTACAAGGTCTTTTAAGGCCACTACAGATGGAATTATTACAATCTATGGCGAGTCTTCCAAAAAAAGATACAGGTCTACGAATGCAGAGTCGAGCAAGGCGACAAGCTGCATTAGAGAAAACTAGTGAATTACAAAAAACCGTTGATGGGTGGGATCAACGGGATGTTGGACAATGTTGCAACGAATTTATACGTGGTATGCATGAATAATACTAGTACACTGATTTTGTGGCACCTGTAGAGTGCCATTTGTTTCCAGAGTCTGTTTCATTTATAAAATAATATATCTTGTTTTGCGTGTAGAGGACATGTTGGGAAAAGTAAGTAATGGAAGAAGATTAACTGAACGGAAGGCTCTTCTTTTCGATGGTTTATTAGTTCTGTGTAAACCTAGTGGTGGCAAAAGAGTTAGTGTTACTGCAGCAGCAGTTGGTGTAGTAGGTCATCCGCCACACCAAGGTGAACTACGATTAAAGGAAAGATTTTTTATTAGGAAAGTTGATATTATAGATAGAGAGGATACCGAGGGTAAGTCGACAAAAAAGGTGATAATCTTTGTTTGCAAGGGTTTCGATTATTTTGGTTTCAATGTATGCAATTTGTGTTTGCAGAATTAAAAAATGCCTTTGAAATTGCACCAAGGGACCACCCTAACGTTATTCTTGTTGCCAAATCCGTCGAAGATAAAAATAGTTGGATGGCGGATCTTGTAATGTTGAATACAAAGAGTATGTTAGAAAGGACTCTGGACAGTATCCTTTTGGACGAAGAACGGAAACATCCTTTAAGATTACCTCCACCACATTTATATAAATTTGCCGAGCAAGATGGCCCAGAAAATATTGTTTTAGAAGCCAGAGAAAACGGTGGTGTTCCATTAATTAAGGGTGCAACTTTGGTTAAATTGGTAGAGAGATTAACTTATCATATATATGCTGACCCAGCTTTTGTACGAACATTCCTTACTACTTATAGGTTCGAGGATTTATCTACTTATTTATTTGTTATTTAAAAAATTAAATCTTTACGATTATTTTATACTGTTTATATCGTTTTCAGGAGTTTTTGCTCACCTCAGGAACTATTGACCTTATTAATTGAAAGATTTGACATACCAGATCCTTCTTTAGTTTATGGTAAAGAGGAAAAGCCGTCTGGTTGTAAAACAACCGCGAGAGAAGATTGGAAAAGATATAGGAAAGAGTTTTGTCAACCTGTACAATTCAGAGTTTTAAATGTTTTAAGACATTGGGTTCGTAATAGCCACTGTAAAGCTTGCGAATAAATATAGTTTTAATGTAGATCTATTAATATTCATGCAAATATGTATTATCGAAAACAGGTCGATCATCATTTTTATGATTTCGAGCGCGATAGAAATCTTTTGGAAGGGTTACAAGTATTTCTAGACACAGTAAGTGGAAAATCAATGAGAAAATGGGTAGATTCTGTAATAAAGATTGTACAGAGAAAGTGTGAACCTTCGGAACAACGGCCTATAACGTTTAGTTTCGAAAGATCTCCACCACCTATTGAGTGGCACCTAAGAGTTCCTGAAGAAGAGTGGGGAATATTAACGGTAAGACTTACGAATGCCATTCTCATTCGCAATACGAGTATAATTATGCAAATACTTTTTTTGCAAATTTTAGTTACATCCAATTGAATTAGCAAGGCAGTTAACACTTTTAGAATTTGAATTGTACAGAACTGTGAAACCCTCTGAATTGGTAGGTTCGGTATGGACTAAGAAAGATAAAGAAAAGACATCTCCAAATTTACTAAAAATGATAAAACATACAACAAACGTAAGGCATATTAAGACTTTTATTTAAATCTATGTAAAAAAATGTTATCAAAAATACGATTACCACATTATTACCACTTTACAGTTTACTCGATGGCTTGAAAAAACCATAGTAGAAGCTGAAAATTTAGAAGAGCGAGCTGCAATTGTGTCGCGTGCAATTGAAATTATGATGGTACTTCAAGATCTTAATAATTTTAATGGTGTATTAGCAATTGTTAGCGCTATGGGATCTGCATCTGTATTTAGGTTAAAATTCACATTTCAAGTATGTTTCTTCAATATCATATACATATTACGGTGTACCCCAACAAACTAGCAGAAAAGAATTCACAAATATTATTTTTTTATAGCAAATACCTGCTCGATTGGAGAAAGCTCTCGACGAAGCACGGGAATTGAATAATGATCATTTTCGAAAATACCAGGAAAAATTACGATCTATTAATCCACCTTGTGTACCATTTTTTGGTAAATATTTCGAAAAATAATCATACGGTCATTAAAAGAAATCATGACTAACAATATCTTCTTTTAGGTATGTACCTGACCAACATTCTACACATTGAAGAAGGAAATCCGGATTACTTACCAGGAAGTCCGGAACTAATAAATTTTAGCAAAAGACGGAAAGTCGCGGAGATAACGGGCGAAATTCAGCAGTACCAAAATCAACCATATTGTCTTTCAGTGGAGCCTAGGATAAGGCATTTCATTGAAAACTTGTCGCCCTTCGATCCTAACGTGAAAGATGCAGATATAAGCAATTATTTGTATAATAAAAGCTTAGAAGTAGAACCAAGGGGATGCAGGCAACCACCTAGAGTCGTAAGTTCTACTCAAATGAATAAGATATACACTACTGTGCAACAGAAAGAAGCACCTGGTATAATTACAAGATATATCTTATAATGAGAAACAATATCTTTATGTAGAAATTGTATTGTAAAATAATTGATTTGTTGGATTTAAAGTATTAGATAATCCGTAATAAAACTTATTCTCAAAACTATTCAATTAAACAGCGGAATACTTTTTCAAAACTTACTGTGTTCTGATTTGATTTTTTATGCTTCTCTATGCTTCTTTCTTTTGCACAGTAGTGTACACCTAATTACCTAATTACACTGATTTCACCACTTATAATTTATTCTCGTAGCCCCGTAAATGGACAGATTTAAACTTAAAATCGCCGGGCATTAAAGCTAGAAGCTTAAGCGGCAAGTTACCAGCTCCATTGCAAGCTGTAGCCTCTAGTGTAAGATTACACGATCCAACACCGGAAGCGCCGCCGCCAGAACTACCAGAAACACCTCCACATACTTCACACATTACAGTTTCTCACATAGGGGACCACAGTGTCTTTGCACCTGTCTTAATAGGAGGTTTGTGTGTAATCACGTCGAAACTAGAATAGTATATATATATATATATATATAGGCTGCTTCTTCTAATCTCTTATAATTTTATAGACGTTCGAAGAAACAAGTTTTATTTCGTTGCATAATATGCTTGCATAGGTAGTAGACCTACTTTACTGTTAATACAGGTCCACCTCCAGGTTCACCAGGTCCTGTAAGCATGTCGGGACTCTCGATCAGCTCGCCGGGTAGCAGTCCGGGTAGTGGCCACTTACCTGTCCCCCATCATCAGCCGCAAAATAGTCACTTTGGCTTTAATTCCGGTACGATTGGTACGATGGTAACTCTGACTGGTATGTCATCGTCAGGAGGAAGTCCTGGTGCAGCGATACCGCTTCCATCGTCTCCCAGTCACATACTCCCCAGTCAACCTCCACCGCCTCTACCGCCTAGATCTCATCGAAAACGGGAGAGTTCCATAAGCGAGTCACTGCAACAGGTAATGTATTATACAAACAATTGTCCACTTGAATATCTTGGTTATTTCAAACAGTACGCGAAAATACGTATTAGTAGTATTACGTACAGAAGTTGGGTAAAGTAGGGTAAAGTAGAGGTGTACAGAAAATATATAGAGGTCACCTTTGTTTTTGTTTTTTAAATGGACGAATTCTGGGTATAAAAGTATTGAATTTATGAACTTATACTTTTACAAGTAACATTTTCTCGTATTGTTTGAAATAACCAAGATATTCAAGTGGACAGAGTTCGTGGGATACATTGTATATAAACAACAAAATATCTATGAAGTGTTAAAGGTTAATTTACATAATAAAGAACAGATCTGCTCATTGCTTACTGTCATAAAAATAGTTGTATGCAAGTTATGAAATGTTTGGTTGGTTTTTCAGACACGACAAGCTCCGAATGCACCGATACTTCCTCCAAGGGATGGCACGTCTCCGCCGCCATTGCCGCCGCGAAGAGACCAACCTCCAGTTACGTTACCGCCACGGCTTCCAACCTTGAATCCCAGTAGTTCAGCGCTACTCGCAAGGCGGAATTCCACCTTGGAAAACACGTGTCCGAGCACTGTTCATACTCGAAAACACATGTCTTTCAATGGTCCGAGTCCTACGAAACTTCCACCTACGCAACCTAACGGTAAGACCACCAACAAAGCTACAAAACTGAATTCAGGCAAGACTGTAACAACCTATTCTGACGATTTCTGAAATTCTAGGATCGGTAACACCAAGATTACCACCAAAACCATTGCCGGGTCGTCCACCAACCACTATGTTCAATTTCAATGCTCCTCCTGGGCCTAGTTAAGTGTTACATTTTCCTACCTCTTACCTAAATTAAACCACATCTTTTGGAAATCGAGATTTAGTCCACTCGGGAGGATTAATTGAGAGACACGTACGTAAGTCTCAATGATAATAATCGATTCGACATTGCAAATCGACGCTGCTGTCATCATCTTTCTTTCGCCTGATGGAAAAACATTCGTTTCGGTACAAACAGATATATGATAATAACTTGGTATTGTTAATGTATTTACTCTGGTCTTTTAGTAGTCGGTATTCGAAACACGTATGATTAGTGGATACATCGAACCGGATGATTCCTTTAACGAAAACCGAGGTACGGCCCATATGTGATGAGATGGTGTTACATTCCTTTTTAACGATTTGTCTTTTAATAACGCCTAATGCTATTTTTATTGGAAGTTTATTTTTCGAGAGGATATAGGACGTTTTAATGCATATAGTATATTTTTAGAGATTTTTTTACGAAATGAATGTATAATAGATGTAAGGCCTTATATCCCAACGCAACTGAATATAAATTCGTTTGAAACTATTTATCCAGATGAATATCCAAAGAGTAAGGTTTGTACAGAATGCCTAACGAACAGTGTATTAACGTTTATTGTTGAAATCGAAAATATTTTTATAAACGAACGGGACGAACAACGTTTCACAATTTTCCGCATCTCTTCTTTGTCGCTGTGTGACGCGTAACGATCCTTCTACGTTTTACGATTAAAGTAAACAGTAGAAACTGGCCTAGTAAACTTCGCAACTCAATATCTAATGTACTATCGCTAAAAATATTAAGTTGTAGATGGTAATGATGTTACAACACACTCTCCACTGCAACACTTTTCTGAGATTATCCATATAACGTTAGTACAAAAGCAATAATAGTACTCACCAGAGTGTTTGTTATGGTAGGACAGATTGTAGCAGATTATCTACTATGCTAGATATTTAACAAGAAAAAAAAGAAGAAGAAGAAAACGAAAGAAACATAATATATAAATACATATATATCATATATACATATATATGTATAAAGTTCTTCCTCGTTTTTCGAATCACGCATAATGGAGATTACCTTTTTATATGATTTGTCTTTTTAATGCGAAATGAGTATTCATTTTTTCGGGGTAACGTAGACACGATTTTTACGGTAGGATAAAAAGTCGCTTTTATAGGCTAGGAATGTAGAATACATTTCATCGCAGCTGTTTGCCGAATCACCAGCAAGAGATTTTTAGCGTCCATCACACGTTCGATGAGATCTGACTGAATGGACTACGTATCGATTTCGGTCGTCTGAACGGTCTCCTTTTCTTTAAAATCCCTGTCTATCCCTCAACACAACTGTGATACACTTTTAGATTTTAAAAGGAAGCAGATGACGCAAGAAAGTGCAGTATGGAATGAATCATAGGCCAATATACATATAGAAATATACATATAAATTGAATCAATAGCAAAGAAGTAAATATGTACATGTATATTATTATAAATATATTCTATAGTAATTATTGTAATAATGTCAAGCGTAAGACAGAAAATGAAATATTGAAATTATGTACAATAAAGAGTATATTGTGTAGATCCAGGAAAATTCATCACCTTTTCCATGGGTAGGTGTTTCGACTATAAAACAAGAGATTCGAATACCTTACAATTTATTTTCACTTATAAAAATAATTTCAACAGCATAGTGATACGTATTAGTTTTTCTTATGCTGTGTTATATATTCTATAGTCTATGTAACTATTTTTACAGCCTAGTACATAGATTTATAAAATAATTGTCTACAAATTTGACAAAATTCACACGCTTAGTAAGACTTAAAGACAATTTAATGCTTGTAATAATGTTATATCCCACGCTTCTTAATTATAATAATTAATCATTTTTATACACTTATCACATTCTGCGGATTTAAGACACCTCAATTTCTCATAGAGGTTTACGAAGACGCATTCAAACTAAATTATGAATTCGATCATTTCAATTATGTATTCTGAATTTGATATCGTATTGTTAAGATCAGGGGAAACTGTTAATTGATATATAGAAAATGTGTCAAAATTATACACATCGATATTTTTGTTGGAAACGGATAAACAAACATTATAATGTAATCGAATGTACTACTTAACTTAAACACCCAATTTTAATCTAAAATGCAAAGTCTAAATTTACTTAAAACAAAGAACAACATTAAAACATTACGAGATCCAAGATTAAGGAACAATCAAATTATTATCATTACATTAATAGACGTTGTCTTTTCTTATGTTACTAATATCTCTTTCTAACGCCATTTTCAGAAAATATCATTTTGGAAAATACATTATAGGTTTTGAAAATTTAGTATCATAAATGAAGCTTGTCGTAATTAATACTGATTATGTCACGAGTCACTCAAATATTACAATCAAACATACAATATCGTTTTATGTTATCAGCTATATACAAAGAGTCCAAGTTGTAAGATTCACTACGTTTATATGTAGTTAGACTTGAAGTTACACTGGTACATATCTCAAATTTTATTCAAACTAAAACATGTTACAGTTCGTGCAAAAATAGAGGGGCCTTACTTATCAAAACGCATCAGTGCTCTTAATTTTAACAAGTACAGAGGTAAAAATTTATGTAGACAGCCCTCGAAAAAGTTGATAAGAGCTACAATATGTATATGTTGACTTTGAGGACTTATTCCTTGGAACAGATTCGAAAATGACGAATACACGAGTGCCCCGATTTTTTACATTGAACACAAAACACCATCGACATCGAGCACAAAAGTATTTCGGCGTGGAATGGTCTGCATGTTGTTTGGCATTTATTACAAATTTATTAAAAGTCGAATTTCCGTTAAGTATATATACGTATCGCATAAATACATAGTTTGCTAAAGTATCACAATTATTGTTTCGTTCACTCATATTTGAAAGTACTCGATCCTCTTAAGTATGATGTTCTTAATTAATAGACTGCGGATCTTTATGCATTTATGATAAATTGAAATATTGAAGAATGTCGTAACGTTGTTTTTCACGCAATAAAATTATTAAGGGATGAAATCAATTTGTATATTACTCCTGCTGTCCACAATCAATGCACAACATTTTTATTTTGCATAAAGATCCGTAGTCTATTAATTAACATGCGTACGAAGTCTTCTTCTTTTTTTAAAAAGTAAATACAGTATTTTATGGATATAAGTCCCTAGCACTGGTCTGCCGAGGGACATTTATGCATCAGGGACAGTATTCTTTGAGTTTTGCCGAACGTAGAAAAGGACAGCCGAGCTCGAGAAGCCTAGGTCGCCGAGGTAAACATCCAAGTGTAAACACAATGTGATCAGAATTTCCAACTTCCTTATTTTTCATTATTTTTTTATGGAACTCCAAGTTCCATATTTGTTGCATTTTTCTGATTAAAATCATACCAAATATGATATAATTCCGATGACATTTACTTGTGTAATAGACAATTGTTGTCCCAATATGTCCCTAACTCTTATATGTCCGTACACCTGTTTACAGGGTGTCCCAAAATTCGTGTACTTCCTGGAAATGGGAGGTTCCTTGGGTCATTTGAAGCGACATTTTCCTTTACAAAAATGACGCCAGCGGCTTTGTTTAGGAGTTATTAACAAAAAACACAGACCAATCAGAGCGCGGCTAGAGCAAACGGAGTCCGACTCAGCGACAGGTCCCGCTTAGCGTGGCGGCGCCATTGGACGAGCCAGAATCAATCCGCTGTAGCCGCGCTCTGATTGGTCCGTGTTTTTTGTTAATAACTCCTAAACAAAGCCGCTGGCGTCATTTTTGTAAAGGAAAATGTCACTTCAAATGACCCATGGAACCTCCCATTTCTGGGAAGTACACGAATTTTGGGACACCCTGTATGATCCGAATTATATCGTGTTTAATACCATTTTAATAAGAAAAAATGTCACAAATCTGTTAAAAAAAGTCCCATAAAAAAATAAGTAATAATAAAAAAAAGTTATCCCTTGGTATTGCATTGTGAGCACGCGCGAGCCTTTGAACGTTCCGCCGACGCCGACTCTCTGCGTCTCTTTTTTCCCCATACGCTATCCTTCCTTGCGCCACTTACTTTAATTGTCTATTACACAAGTAAATATCATCGGAATTATATCATATTTGGTATGATTTTAATCAGAAAAATGCCACAAATATGGAACTCGAAGTTCCATGAAAAAATAATGAAAAATATGGAGGTTGGAAATTCTGACTAGGCGGTCTCACCGAGACACCCGAGCCGCATGATATCATACTTCTCGGCAACCGATGCCTCTCGAGTTTCTTTGCCCCTCAAGGGGGTATACCCCGCAGTAGTGGGGATAGATCAAGGACTTTTATGGCTCAAACTTTTGGGACATTTACGCATAAAATACTGTACAGTGTTTTGCTCAAGTGTTAAATACACTTTCCGGGAGAGAAAAGTTCATTTAAAACCCTTGAATTATGCGAATATTATGTAACTTCCCACATAGTCGAACCGTCGCCGTTTTTATTAGCTCTAGCGCCTACGTCTACATGAGCGTCTAGACCGTCGCTTAATTTGCTGAATCGTCTTGTCCAGCTGCCTCTGCCACCGCCCCCGGTTCTGCCAATGCTCCCAGCCTCCCTCAGCATTGACAAGATGTCATCGTCATTTTCCCTGCCCTTCAAACCTTTCTCGTACTTGGCCTCCTGTGCCAGTAAACGTTCTCGTTGCTGCTGAGTCCCCAAGGAATGTGGCACCGCTGGGATCACGTAGCTCATTATTCCAGTTAACGCGAAAACCTAATTGTTCGAAACAAATGTAAATTGTAACCACAGCCGCCCTTAAAGACTGCAAGACCCGGTGCAAGTCCGACCCTGACGAAACGACAAATTGGATACATCAACTATTGAAGTGAAACTTCTTTTGGCAGGGTGTAAGCCTAGTCCGCGACATAAAAAAGCGTAACGGTCAAAAGTGGGGGTTGCGCGCGCCCTATACTTTCTCCTTTCTCCATTGATAGCTGTGAGTAAAGCCAGCGCGTTACGCGCATTCCTGTCGCTACCAACTGTCCTATACAGGGTGCGGAAGTAACTGTTACCAGCTACGATAACTCCGAAAGTATGATAGTAGCAGAAAAGTTTTCGAAAAAAAGATGCAAGTAACAACGGGGGCTGTAATATGGCGATAATAGATTTTTTGCAGGTGGAGGTATTTCGGAAATTTGAAGGTCACCTCCATTTTTAACTTCCCGATTTTATAGGGAAGTTACTGTAATGACCCCGAAAATTGAAAATCGACTTTTTAGTAGATGTCCACGTTTCATGGTCATTGGAGTCATTTTAGACTATTTTTATCAAAATGTCTGTGTGTGTGTGTGTGTGTGTGAGTGTGTGTATGTCCGTTTGTATGTTATCAAATTTTTCGTTAACGTTTTCGGAAAAAGTAACAATGCGGTCAGAATGATGAATGATGCAATCGATGTGACCCGCTGTAACTTAGAGCTGATTAGATTTTGGTCCACTTTGGTCCAGTAGTTTTTTAATTTTTTTAGTTTTTTTTAAAAGAAGTTCACTCAACAATGTAATTTATACGAGAGGACGGAAATTTTCCACCGAAGAAACAAAATTAATTCTATAAAAAAATTTTCTATTTTTTTTCATTTGCTTTATTTATGCAACTAATGCTAATGTTACCGCTTACAATAATCGAAAATTATCCCAATGCAAGAGTGAATTTCATCTCTACTCTCGAGAATACCTTTTCAAAGAATATCGATGAAAGTACAAAAAAAAATTTTATATTACATTCTTTGAAAAAACAATCAGTTCGAAACGAATTATTAACTCAGATTAAATTGAAAATTAATATAAAATATATGATAATTATTAATAACATTGATGTTGAAGACGGATAAGTAAGAACTCGTTATCGTGATTAATGAAAAATGCAAATATTCATCAAAATTTAACACCAATAATAAAAATATCGAATCGCACCTAGTCAATTTCCAGTGGTCCCTGCTGAAGCGATTACGATTTATAAAAGTCAGGGACATACATACGAGAAAGTATGTTTGAATTTTAAAACATCAGAAAAACGAACTTTACAAATGTTGTATGTAGCACTGAGCAAAGTTTCAAAATTGAGCGGTTTATATATTTTGGGACAATTTAAATGAACAGTATCGAAGAAAACCAAGATCAATACTGCAAACCCGGATAGTGAGGAGTTGTATCGTTTGCGACAAACTAATTAAGATAATATATTTTGCAACATTAGTATGCTATAACAAGGAACCAAACGAGCAACGAGCATACGATGTTGGTTTAATGCGTTGCCACGTAGCAAACATTTTGATAAGTAAAAAACTATTGAATTTCCCTGAAAACTTTTTTGTCTTCTTGAAAAATTCAAAAGACTACAAACGTCATGTGGTTGGGCATGACGGAAGGATTCCCTTTAATTTTTAGCATTTCCTACAAAACGTACGCTAAATAAATAATGATAATAATATACAGAAACTAACGAATCGGGAAGTTCTTTGTGTGGCTCGTGGAGAGTCACACACAAAATAAAAAACATTAATAGATGCAGGCCCTACTAGCCATGCGTATCACTAACCCTCTCGCGAGCTCACAAAGCGAGCGAGCTACAACAACACTACCCGCGAAGCTCGCGAAGCGAGCGAGCAACAACCCCCCCCCCCCTAGTTTTAAGTTAAAATTGAGAGAAATGTCAAGTTTAAATTGAGGGAAATGTCAAGTTTAAATTGAAGAAAATGTCAAGCTTAAATTTAGGGGAATTCAAGTTTTGAATTGTGAGGATTGTGGGAAAAGCAGCAAATCGTAATACTGTAAAATTCTAAAGTTTCAAAATTGCAAACTATAAAACTGTGAAATTGCAAAATTTTACAATTTTAAAGTTGCAAAGTAGAAAATTGTGAAATTCGTAGAATTCCAAAGCAGCAAATCTTAAATTGTAAAATTCTAAAGTTGCAAAGTTGAAAATGGTAAAACTGAAATTTCAAAAGAGACATAGTTCATAGCATTTCCCATGCGCTCGCCTTCTTTGCGTCGCAAATGATCGTTCATTACTAGACTGCAAGAAATTTCACTTCTATCGCGCATCGTTTTCTACGCGGTAATTCTTTTTAATTACTAGACTGCGGATCTTTAGTTGCATTTATATGGCATCTGAAAATTTTCAAAAAATACTGAAATGTAAAATTCGGTAGAATTTAGTACGATGTTTATTTATTCCGCATCTACAAGGGCTACCACTACTGACAATAAAATTTCATTTAATTCCACTTTCTTAAACATCCGCAGTCTAATCATTTATTCACTTGTTATCAATTGTGGAAATAAGTAATAAAACAAAGTATGTCTATAAAAATTTACATAAATACTCACGACATGCTCGAAAACGACCACAAAAGCTAATCTAGCTGCGAAGACGTGCCAATACTGCGGACTGAGACCGTAGGGATCAAGTGCATGATCAGGTCCATTTCTGTATCCTCTATATTGGCAAGTTTGCGGATGTCTGGTCCTTGTCTGGCTCTTCATGTCTTCTCGGTAGTCGGATGTATTAAACTCCGACAGAGAACTGTCGATGTAACCGACCAAATCGTTTGTTGGAGAGTAAACGATCGCGTAGACGCTTCTTGGAATGAAGTCTGACGTGTACGCAATGACGAACGCCTTGGAAGACAAAACGATTATTCAAACTTTTATGAAATCGAATCGCAAATCTGTTTCAAATACATTTGAATTTTACATGGCGTGGTCATGCGATGATAATGCAACTTAAATAAACTCGAACCGCGGACGTGTATTGTAAATATAAATACAAAGAAAGAGATATAAACTAATTGTGGTAAAATAATTTACATTAATGCTGACCGCTTCTTCCGATAGGATTCAGCACAGAAAACTATCCTTACTATCTAGAATGTGCGTACATATCTTTCTAAGTTATAATATTATATTATAATGACAAAGAAAATTTTTTGTAACATCGAATTGCTATTTTGTATTTATCTTGTTCTTTTCAAGGAGATATATAGTATTTATATGAAGAGATATAAACTAATTGTGGTAAAATAATTTACATTAATCTGCTGACCGCTTCTTCCGATAGGATTCAGTACAGAAAACTATCGTTACTATCTAGAATGTGCGTACATATCTTTTGCAAGTTATAATACTATATTATAATGACAAAGAAATTTTTTTGTAACATCGAATTGCTATTTTGTATTCATTGTTTTCTTTTCAAGTTTTTGATACGTACATTGGACACCACCGCAACATAAGTTACTCCACGAAGTATGCCGTACCAGGCACCAATATCTTCCACTCTCTCAGCTAATGGCCTTCTCGCCTCTTTCACCATTTTGTATGCGTCCAAACGTATCTCTGCTATATTATTCAACAACGCAAATAATGGCGCCAACGGAAACGCTGCGACGAACAATGTCACAAATCCATACTGCAATACTACAACAAAAGCAATCATGTTTATTACACGTTGGTATGTACTCTTATTTGTAATATGAAAAAGAAAAATCGTATTGCATTCATTCTTACTCATTTCTAGGTACTCGTCGAAGAGAGCGAGCCTTCCAGGATCCTGTAGCTGATAATCCCTTTCCCAACAAGTATAAGGTCTAGATTGGTCCTTGGTGGCTGCAACGTGGCTCCTTTTACGCCACCAGTTCCACATTTTCGGAGATAGTATCTCTACGAAATTGTTCAGGCACTGTTTGCCCACCATTATAATGGCCAGCTGTATGCAAACTTCCGATAAGCAACCAGCTGGATCGCAAACGTCCGTTTTTATGCGAACGAAGTTGGAGGTCCTTGCATTTGCGTCACCAGGGTGGACGTAGAACCTGCCCTGTATATTAATATGCATTATTTATATTCGATACTTATCATTAATCTTAGCCTTTTAACTGGAAATGACAAATTAATCTTTTTTTAACCCTGTTATTTTTAATAACAGCTTGACGCATTTAGGAGATCCTAAATATTAATTTTACGAATGTTTCTAATTTGATATTTTTCAATGCTTCTCGTATAAGTTTCCAAAGATGTTCCTTTTAAAAAGTGCATTTCGAACATTGTTTAACACTGGGTGTATAAACTATACAAGAGCATTATGAACATAAGAAAATGCTGATATCTGTTAAGAATTATTATTCAACTGTGGTTAATATTTGGTGTGATAACGATGGATATTTTCAAAAGTTATCGATATATTCGATTTTTACAAAAATCAGCAAGGGATTCCACACTTTTTGCGGGTAGGATAAGTTTCCTCCTTCTTAGGAAACTACCCCTAGCAGCATAAAAGTATTGGATACATATTGTTTTCAAATATTGGAAAAATATTTTTTAAGCCACATTTATTCATACGAGAAAAATATTGGATCTGAATATTGTATACGTGTACAAGAAATATAAATTGAATGTTTAAAAAATATAAGCTAAATATTCAGAGAATATGATCTAGATATATAAAAAATATAAAGTAAATATGAATATAATATTTAAAAAATATAAATTCAGTATTTAAATAACATTTTCAAATTTAATTAAAAGTTTTAACAAAAATTAGAAACTATGAATATCTATTACTTTCTGTGCACTGCTTGAGGGAATATTCCATTTTATCTTCGAAAGGACCTTATTACAATTTAGAAATTTTTATATTATATTATATAATTTTATATAATTTTTGATATTACATAAAGATTTATTTTATAATTAGAATAAAATGATTTTTTCATAATATGAAATAACTATTATCTGTACATTAGGAAAAAATATTTTATACCTAATATTAAATAAAGATTTCTTTTACAATGAGAAAAAAAATATAATTTTCATAATATAAAATAAATATTATTTGTATATTAAGAAAAAATATTCTACTTCTAATATGAAATAAAGATCCATATAATATTTAGAAAAAAATATTTTTCTCGTAACATGAAATAGATATTTCCTGCATATTTAAAAAGAAATATTTGTTACTTGATATAAAATAAATATTGTATGTATATTTAAATATTACGAAGAGATTGAATCTCTTTTTAATATTGCATGAATGTGTATACAATATTTTGTGCTACTAGGGTACGAACTAGAAAAATGTTCTATTCACTGAAACCGTAAGATAAATCGTAGGGCAAGGTGCTAATGAATCCATTGTATATTTATTGGATTGCAAACCTTGAAAAATGCAATGTAAATCAGCGACGAGTAGAAATTAACGAACTCGAAGAGGAATATCTTGAAAGTGTAGCTGGACTCGTATTCGGTCTGAGTTCTCGGATTCTCCATGTTCACCATCCATCGCGCCAAACGATGATACACTCTAGTGAGTATCATGATGATGATCAAGTTGACGAAAGCAGCGGTCAAAGAGGTGAAGATCTTTGCGTGTTTCTTCAGAAATGGACCGCCGCTGCTGTAGAACACGGAGACCAGCGATATTCGGTAAATGATTGTCCCCAGTACTGCACCCAAAACTACACATATCTGAACACAATCGTTTGATTATTCATTTGCTAGATTAGTTATTTACAATTTGTAATTACTTCTACATTTTCAGATTAAACTCTGTTATTTCATTTCAATTGATGCTCTAAATACATTTGATCGTTTGATTATTCATTTGCTAGATGAGTTATTTACATTTTGTAAGTACTAATACGCTTTCTGATTAAATCATGCTATTACAGTTCAATTGGTGCCCTAACAATGTACACATTTGATCGTTTGATTATTCATTTGCTAGATTAGTTATTTACGATATGTAAGTACTACTACGTATTCAGATTAAACTCTGTTATTTCATTTCAATTGATGCTCTAAATACATTTGATCGTTTGATTATTCATTTGCTAGATTAGTTATTTACACTTTGTAAGTACTTCTACGTTTTTAACGTGATTAAACGATGCTACTTCGTTTCAACCGATGCTCCAAATACACGTCGATGTACTGTTGCATTTAATTACCATAAAAAACACTATGGAGCCAGTGGCACAGAAACGTAACGCCTTGGACCATGTGGGCAGATAAGGTTCCCTTTCTCTGGTCACAGGATTTATTCGGAACGTCTTCACCGTGGTTTCGAACTCTGGTCTGGGCTCTTCGTCGCTCTCAACGTTCTGAAGATCCCATTCCCAAATGATAACGGCTTGCCTGCGTTTCCATAACTCTAAGAATGTCGTCGCTACATGGAACAAAGACAGTGATTGCGTTAATAAGAGCACGTGTGAGTTTCACGAATGCACATTTTTTGTGTATAGTACCCCAGAAGGACATGAATATAGCGAAGAAGACCGTGGCAGGATTATCGAATAAATAAGAAAGCTTCGAGAAGATGCAAGAGTCGCCGAGCGTTTGATAGTCGCATGCTCTGTCGCAGATAGGGCACAACGTGATGTTTCCTGGAAGGAGAAGAACCATACATATGTTTAGAATCGAATTAAAAAGTTAATCGACTGGGGGACGTCGTTAATGATTAGACCTTGGATGTTGATGCGCGAAAAATATGCAAGTATGCAGGGAAAATATGTTTGAACATTAACAATATATTTTACGATTATCGATTCAAGTTACAGAAAATGACAAGCTTTCAAATTCACCTTCCAAATTGGATGGTGTTAACCCCTTGCCGTACGTTTTCTTTTACGGTTTCAGTGATTAGAAACCGTAATTCAATGTAAACCTTAATAATATTAAATTTTCTATCTAAATTACACGTACAAAAATTTTTTATATAAAAATTCAATATAAACCTCAATAATATTAAATTTCCTATAGAAATTCCATATACAAAAATTTTTTATATGAAAATTCTATACAAACCTCAATAATATTAAATTTTCTATAGAAATTCCATATTCAAAAACTTTTCATATGAAATCTCAATATAAACTTCATTAATGTGAAATTTTCTATACAAATTTCATCTACAAAAATTATTTCTATACAAATTCAATATAAACTTAATAATTTTATATTTTCTATTTTTTAGTTGTTTTAGTTATTTTCTATTTTTTTATTCAATTTTTTATACAAAATTTCAATATAAACCTTAATAATATTAAGTTTAGACGTAAGTCAGGCGAGGCAGTCTTCGGAGAAATTGACGAGTAGAGACAATTTTTTAAAAGAGAACACGAGACAAAAAGATTTCCGATTGTAAGAATTAAACAGTTTTAGATTAAGAGAACACGTGTACACGAGACGCAAAGTGAAACGAGACAGCGCAAGTTACAAAGTTAAATGTATTTCATTAATATTTAATAAAGGATTCTCAATCAAACCCACATTGAGCGTTCCTGACTCTACACATTCATCTCGTATTATAGTAAATTAATAACACACATCTTTATTAGACTCTGTTCAGAATCTTCATCACAAGTCTGACACGATATTGTACGGCAAGGGGTTAATGATTATTATTTCACACTATAGCTGACCCGACAGACGTTGTCCTGTCCAAATTTCAGTTTTGTGAATTTACGGAAAGCTATTTGAAATGTTAGTAAAGTAAAAATTAAAAAAAAAAACGTATTTCTGAGTGATCATTGTATATGTTAACGATTGTGGCATTGATATTCAATTTAAAATGATGATTTTTGCATTTCGTCCAAATTTTCCGACTTTCCTTCGTAATTGTCTCGAATTTTGTTTTCTTGAAAACTTTTCCAGGACCATGACGAACAAAACAAAAAAAGAATTACGATATCCATCGTCCGAATCGTAAGTTATGGTCTTGAGTTCATACAGGGTGTCCCAAAATTCGTGTACTTCCCGGAAATGGGAG